>QANZ01017187.1:0-15264 GCA_003254925.1 Chamaecrista fasciculata
ACAGTTTTAGATTAATTATCATATAATCAATCAAGGACGCTATCCTAGTAAACATGCTAATAATATGATAACAATATAATTTATCTCCATAAATTAATCAATATGTTCAAAACATATACATAAAATGATTGGCCCTAGGGCACAATCTCCATCACTAAAAAGTATAAAATCACTTCAAATTCAAAAATAAATCATCATTGAAGACTAAAAAATTGACTATTGAAATATTTCATAAATCAAATTATATATTTCAATCGTTAAAAGGCTAATTAATTGATATGGTGTAAATTAAAGACTAAATGAAATTTTCAAATCAAACTCACCTAAATTTTCTCTTACAAAAAGAAGACAAAATAATAATTTTCTTAATTTTTAATGATTTAATATATATATATATATATATATTATATTTAAAAAAGTAATTGATGAATTAGGTTCTGGCCGGGGGTCGTTACCTGGTCTAGATGAGACAACTCTGGATTGAAAGTTACCTGCAAAATAATGAACACACAGGGTGGCCCTGGTCCAGATGAGGCAACTATGGGTTGAAGGTTACCTGCAAAATAATGAACACACAGGGTGGCCCTGCGATTTACCTCCGATGCTCAAGTTAGTAATGAGTATTTGCTCAATAATGTCAATTGACTGAGTAGAGAGCGTACCTTTGCCAGCGTGGAGGTCTAACCTTTTTATACTGGCTTAGGGCAATCTGATGTGATCTTGCCATAAAGGCCTCGATACTTGATTGTGATCCTTGCTGATCTGATTGGGATCCTTGGCTCCCACGTAATTTCCTTTTTTATGAAAGGCGCCTTGATGGCCAAGGAAGAATCCTTGGGAAGGATCTTTGAGTGATTTGTCTTGATTGATAGCAGATCTTGGTTGATCCTTGATTGGTTCCTAATTGATTCAGGGAACGTTTCCTTATTCCTTGCGACTTTACGCCCATTTGATGGGCTTATGGCATGCTGAGCTAAGGGCATCTTCTGCAATTTGGGCCTCATAATTTTATTAAGCCTATTATCAGTAATGATAGTTAATTCTAACTAGGGATGACCATAACACCCATATCCAATGGGGGCTATAAAATTTACCCTATGGGTATGAGTCTAGACCCAAACTCATCTTTAATGGGTCCGAGTTCGGGTATGGTGGTATTCTACCTATACATCCATTAATAATAAAAAATATATTTTTGTATATAAAAAATATAATACTTTAACACTTTTTATTGAAAAATATTAAAGTTTTTATAAATATTAAAATATTTTATTAACGCATTCATATTTATGATTTATTTTTAATCTTTAGTAGTTATTGATCTAAAAAGTTGGATGAATATAAATTTTATATTAACAAAAAAATAGTTTATTTTTAAAATTTTTCAGGGTCCAAGTATGAGAGTTAGACTATCCAACAAGTATGCGTACGATGATTCATTTTAATACGCGCTCATGTACAGATTCGAATTTAAATATCATAATATCCTACCCATACCCTACTATAATTATCCCTAATCCCAACACACAAAACAAGTGATAATAAAAAGCGAACGTACAAAACTTACTGACCGCACAACCACTTTAATTGAGTTGAGACTTTAGAGTTTAGACACACTTACACGTGGGGCCCACCATGCAAGTAGCACCACGATAGCGCGTGAAATCCACCTCTTACAGCTCGCGCGTGACTGTTTCGTTTCCTTTTGTAGACTCTATTTTCTCTTTTCCCACTCGAATCTTTATCCCCTTTTTCTTCTTCTTTTGGATTACGTTTCTTTTTGTCTTTTTTTTTTTTTTCTTTTAACTTTATTATTTTCTAATGTTTTAAATTGTAATTTGATTTTACCATAAACTTTTTTTATCCCATATTTTCCAAACAATGGAATTGATTGAATTTGAAGTTATATGGTCCAGCTTTGCCTTTTCTATAAAGTTAGCATCTTGTAAATAATATTAAAAACATGATAAACTTAGGCACTTATTTATGTCAACTTTTGTTTGGTGGAAAGAAAACAAGGAAGACTATTATGCGCGGTGGTATTTAATATTGGTTTTGATAAACTTATGTTTTTTTGGCATGTAATAATTATTCATATTTTAGTCAATTAAGATTTTTTAGTGAAATAAGAAAGAATATCTTGAGAGATCGAGAATTCTAAATTTGGAGATTCTATTTCTATATGTATTGAGAAAGTGGTAATTGAACAAAAAATAAAATTTAAAAATTAAGTTAAAGTATAAATTTAGTCTTCTATTTTTTTTTATCATGTTGCAAATTAGGTCATTTTTTTCAAAAATTTGGTTTTATATATTTTGATCAAGTTGTAAATCAGACCATTTTTCTTTTATAGATTGGATCTCATATCTTTTGATCAGGTTGCAAATTTTGTCTTATATATTTGTAAAATGTTCCATTATTAGTTTTATATGATGTGGATATACTGACTTGGAGAAGATTTTGGTCTTTTATCTTTTAAGTAAATTGCAATTTTAGTCTATTGTCTTTGGAGTATGTTGCAATTTTGATCCTATATTTTTTATTTGTTTTTGAAATTTTGGTCCTTTACGTCAGCTATGCACATCGCATTTAATGAGGCAGGTGATTAATGGTAGAGTATTTTATTTTACAAAAATATAAGATCAAATATGAAAAAAAAATGAATACTAGCTTCATCAGCAATTTAATCAAAAGATAAAAAACTAAATTTGTTAAAAAAAAAAATCTAATTTACAATCTGGTCAATAAATAAGACACTAAATTTACGCTTTTGACATAAAAATTATATGCATTTTTTCAGAGGTCACGTCCTTTTCCTTAAAATTAAAAAAAAGATAATTTTGGGAATAAAAAAAATAAAATAATCTCTATCTGTTTTTACTGCCGACAGCACAACATCATATAACGTACACACATGACACCGACATCAACCTACACCACACACTTCCATTTCCCACTTCGCAAAATCTCTTTATATCGCGATATATACGATATATGCATCTCTATCTATCTCCCCACGATACACGAAAACGCATACAAATACATACATACAAACGAAAAGGACCGTCCAAAGCGAACAATAATAATTAATAACACAACATATCATATCGTCATCATCTCGTACTCGTATTAATTCTCTCGTTCGGCACTCAAAACCTGTGTGCCACAGTATCACGTGATACAATTATGATGGCAATCACCGTAATTTTCTCTAAAATCAGGGGCCAAACACTACGAGACTCGTCCGAGAAAGTTTGTCGTTACTCTTAGGATCTTAATACAGTAAAATTCCATTTTTCTGCAACTATTCCGCTTTTTCCTTAACTTTTCTTCCTCACTTTTCAACCGTCGGATCTATCATCAACCATCTTTATGACCTAGTGATTTGAATCCAACGGTGGATATGCTAGGAGTATCATATTGTGTACGTAGAGGATACTTTCTCGTAGGTTACAGCTGTCAGCTCGAGATTCCGAGCCGATTGTTTAGACAAACCGAAGCCGGCTTAGTGGGCCCCACAAAATGACTGCACTTATTATATAAGTACATTAACTTATCTAAGGGTCTTATCGGAATTATGAGAACCTATCATTGATAAGTGATTTGACTTATCATCTCCCTTATCTTTTGCCTCCTATATAATATACACCCATTTCTGCAAGTTCAAAAATCAAATCTCCTGTCCATATTCCTAGAGAGAGAAAGTCTTCTTCTCAGGAGTAAGAAAGTAAGCGAGTATAATAGTCTATTTCAGGAGAGAGAAAGTTCTAGAGAGAGAAAGCTCTCTCCCTCTCTCTCTATCGGCTCTATTCTGGTGGTCTTGTTTGCGACTTCGTTTGTAGTTCGTAAGAATCCCTCTCTCTCTTTCTCTCTCTAAAAATTTCGAATCTATTGCTTTAAATTCTTCAGGATTATGTTTTATTTTCTTCGTTTTTCTGTGAAATTTTAGGTTCGCTTTTTCTTTTTTAAACTTTTATTTTTCTCAAATGGATTCGAAATGGATTTAAAGCTACTTTCTCGTTCCCTTCGATCGCATACCACAGAGTCAACTTGTTTTCAACTTTTTCCCCTAAACCTGATTTTATTTTAATTTGCAATTTGCAGTCGTCGTGGTAGCTTTCTTCCTTAAATGCTACCGTGGTTTTTTTTAAATTTTTTTTTTTTGAATCTGATTTATAACGTTATGCAATTTCTCTAACTATAATTTTGGCGTGAGATTTGCAGATCTAGCTTGTTCTTGGTCGTTTTAGTGCGTTTTCTAATCGAAGCTGGGGCAGTTACGATGTCGTCGCTCAGTAGAGAACTGGTGTTCTTGATTTTACAGTTTCTGGATGAGGAAAAGTTCAAAGAGACTGTTCATAAGTGAGGCTGATGCTATTTATTATTTATTGTTGTTTTCATTTTTTGTTTTTTTTTACTGCATTAATATGTAATATTTGAATTATGTGATAATAGGCTTGAACAGGAGTCTGGGTTTTTCTTCAACATGAAATATTTTGAGGATGAAGTTCACAATGGCAATTGGGATGAGGTTGAAAAATACCTCTCTGGTTTCACAAAAGTTGATGATAATCGGTATTCAATGAAGATATTTTTTGAGATAAGGAAGCAGAAGTACCTCGAGGCATTAGATAAGTAAGCTTACAAGTCTACATTTAGACTTTGTAGACAGTCAATTTTTCTAAAAGTTAATCCTCAATCGAACTGTTTTGGTTTTTATAGGCACGACAGGTCCAAGGCTGTTGAGATATTGGTGAAAGATTTGAAGGTTTTTTCCACATTTAATGAAGATCTGTTCAAGGAAATCACTCAGCTCTTGACGTTGGAGAATTTCAGGTACATATATAAATTTTGTCCTAGTTTTACTGTAAAATTTCTATAGCTGTGGATAATGAATTTCTTGTATTATAGGGAAAATGAACAACTATCAAAGTATGGTGATACAAAGTCTGCCAGGGCAATCATGTTGGTTGAACTTAAAAAGCTGATTGAAGCGAATCCCTTATTCCGTGACAAATTGCAGTTTCCCAACCTTAAAAACTCGAGGTTACGGACTCTAATTAATCAAAGGTACAAATCAAAATGTCCAAAATCCAAACATTCTGTAACACTCAATTTAGAGCTTGAAGTTGCGCACTGTGTGTGAAACCAGTTCCTGGTACCTCCTGGGCAGTGTGCTTATTTTTGGTACTTTTACTAACCCAATAGAATGATTGCATCTTTCCTATGGAAAATTTTCTGTGCTATGGTGTATACATGCATTATTCTGTCTAGCCATTGAATTCTTATGTATCTCCCATAAAATATATTGCATACTTGGTTGAGCAGTATGTTCTTCAATTTAACTGGGCACATAGATGTATTATATATTATTCTGAGTTATAACTACTGATTTCATTATCCTTTTCTAACAGAAACTGGTTTTCTATTGTGGCTTTTCTTTTTAATTTGAATTACAGCTTGAATTGGCAGCATCAACTCTGTAAGAACCCACGGCCAAATCCAGATATAAAAACTCTTTTTGTGGATCACTCTTGTGGACAACCAAATGGTGCACGGGCTCCATCACCTGCTAATAATCCGCTCCTTGGAGCCTTACCAAAGGCTGGAGGGTTTCCTCCACTCGGCGCACATGGGGTGGGCTACTAACTGATTATCACCATTCCTTTGGTTTTATAGGCTTTGCATGATGCACCTCTTTGTTTCCTTTTGATCCTTACTTATGTGATGGGCTTCATTGGTTATAGCCTTTTCAACCGACGCCTGCACCGATGCCAACACCTCTGGCAGGTTGGATGTCAAATCCTACTACTGTAGCTCATGCTGCAGTTTCTGGAGGAGGAGCTATAGGTCTTGGTGCTCCATCAATCCCTGGTAATACATTACTGTCATTCTCCATGTTTTTGTGTGCAGTGGTGCTCAATTTCAAAGGCAATATATTTAGTTTGATATGTGAACTTGAACATGTTTCATTACCTTTTAAGCTGCGTTGAAGCACCCAAGGACCCCTCCAGCTAATCCTTCTGTTGACTACCCATCTGGAGATTCTGATCATGTATCCAAGAGAACTAGGCCAATGGGAATAACAGAGGAGGTAATTTGGTAGCAATAATTAACACATTGTCTCGCATGTCTGGGCATTTATTATCAGGTTTTGACCCCACATTTATGCTATCAATGTCTAATAACTTTGTGCAGGTGAGCCTACCAGTTAATGTGTTGCCATCAACATTCCCAGGTCATGGGCATGGCCAATCTTTTAATGCGCCTGATGACTTGCCAAAGACTGTCACACGAACTCTGACTCAGGGTTCATCTCCTATGAGCATGGACTTCCATCCAGTTCAACAGTCCTTACTTCTTGGTCTGCTGCTATTCTAAGGCCTTTAGATACTTTCATTATTTTACTGTATAACTATATGTATTTACTGCTCATATTGGCTTATTGACAAAACTTTTTTCTTGATGCAATGCCAGTTGGCACCAATGTGGGGGATATTGCTTTGTGGGAAGTAGGTTCTCGGGAGCGATTGGTCTTGAAGAACTTCAAAGTTTGGGATCTTAATGCTTGTTCAATGACACTTCAGGTTGTCTTTTCTGGTTCATTAATGTCCTTGATATTACCGATTTTCCATAGTTAAATTGAAAACTAATCATGATCAAAATCAGGCTGCTCTTGTCAAAGATCCAAGTGTTTCTGTCAACCGTGTGATTTGGAGTCCTGATGGTGCTCTATTTGGTAATTTAGATTCTTTGGATGTTTGAATGTTTAATTTAAAGATTTAATTAATATACTCTTTCAGAAGTCAACTAGACCAATTATTAATGTCCGTCTGTTTGATAAACAGGAGTTGCTTACTCTAGGCATATTGTTCAAATATACTCTTATCATGGCAGTGATGATGTGCGGCAGCACCTAGAGGTATGTCCTGGAGATTGTTTCATCTCTTCTTGCTTTAGGTTTCATTGATGCTCCTTTGTTCTGTGATTGTTTAATTGTGAACCTCTTATGTAGATTGATGCTCATGTTGGTGGAGTGAATGATCTAGCATTTTCCCATCCAAATAAGCAACTATGTGTTATAACCTGTGGTGATGATAAAACCATTAAGGTGAGTTTTTGTTTGTCCGAACATGAGCTTGAATTTCTTAAGTGGAGAAGTTGATATATGTTGCTGACCAAGTATCGTAATTAAGGTGTGGGATGCTGCAACGGGTGCAAAACAGTATACTTTCGAAGGTCATGAGGCGCCAGTCTATTCAGTTTGCCCTCATTATAAGGAGAACATTCAGGTAGAACTTGAACTTCCAAAACTTTGGTTGAGAATGTTAATCAAGTTAATATGATATCACATTTTTTCTCGGTGATTTTCTTTCTGATGCTCTGTGCTTTGATGGTGTAGTTCATATTTTCAACAGCATTAGATGGAAAAATAAAAGCATGGTTGTATGACAATTTGGGATCTCGTGTTGATTATGATGCTCCTGGTCGTTGGTGCACAACCATGGCTTATAGTGCTGATGGTACAAGGTCAATATTCTCAACAATGGCTACTTATGTTGTGCTTTCTATTGCTGTATGGTTAAATTATAATGTTTGTTTCATCACCTTTTACAAAAAAATGCTTTTGGTTGTAAATTTTAATATTGCATTTCTAGGCTCTTCTCATGTGGAACAAGCAAAGATGGGGAATCTTCTATTGTTGAGTGGAATGAAAGTGAAGGAGCTGTCAAAAGGACTTATCAAGGATTTCGAAAACGATCTTTGGGTGTTGTTCAATTTGACACCACAAAAAATCGATTTCTGGCTGCTGGTGATGATTTCTCCATTAAATTCTGGGATATGGACAATGTTCAACTCTTGACAAGTGTTGAAGCTGATGGAGGTCTACCTGTGAGTTCCTTCCTTTTTTGCAAATTGGGGAAAATCTCTCTATAGGTAATACCGTAATAGAGACTTATTGTTGCCTTGTTTTATTTCTAGGCAAGCCCACGCATCCGTTTCAACAAGGATGGAACTCTCTTAGCTGTTTCTGCCAGTGAGAATGGAATTAAGATTTTAGCCAATGCAGATGGCATAAGATTGTTGCGTACATTAGAGAATTCTTTATATGAGGCATCAAGGACATCTGAAGCCATGGCAAAGGTAAACTTATAGATGCCAAGGTTTCATCACCTTTTTATGATATAACCTAGTTTAACGTACAATGTTCTGTCACAGCCCACTATAAATCCAATTTCAGCTGCTGCAGCTGCAAGTAGTGCTGCACTTGCAGAGAGGGCCTCGTCTGTAGTAGCTATTGCTGGAATGGTACTGTTAATTTTGTCCTTGTATCATTTGTACTACTCATTTATTTGTAGCTTTTTATTTCCCTTAAGATGCCATTGTACATTTTTAATTGATTAATACACTTCCTTCTAGTCCTCTCATAGGGTAAAAAGGAGTGATCCTTTTACCATGAATGTTATTTTATAGATGTTATTAATTAATTACATGCCAATCTTATCTCACCAGAACGGGGATGCTCGGAGTATGGGTGATGTTAAACCAAGAATAACTGAAGAATCCAATGACAAGTCAAAGATATGGAAGCTCACTGAAATCAATGAACTAACTCAATGTAGATCCTTGAAGCTACCAGAGAACCTGAGAGTAACCAAGGTATACTACGTTAAGTCATTAAGTGCTTACTGCTGTATTCAGTTTTGGATCTTCAAATTGCTAATCCAAGTCAAACAACTTTTTCAATGGCATTTTAAGTAGCTAGGTTGCTGTCTTAGAGACATTTTTTCCTGCCTAAGAAATGTATCCTGTCAAATCTAAAATTTTAAAGGCCAAACTGCATGATTGCAATCTGTATTAGATTTATCTTGGTTTTGGTTTGCAAAAATTGAAATTGAGGACATATTTGATCACTTGCTGTTTTTCTTTGTCATTTTTGTGGTTATTTGTAATATATTCTGATAATTTATGCTAACTTCACTAAATGGTACTACTGTATTAGACCGTCCTTTAACTTTCTTCTTGTAATGTTTCTTTTCCTCACCCTCTCCAAAATAAAAAAAAATTCTGGTTCTCTTGCGAGTTGACAGATATCAAGGTTGATTTATACAAATTCGGGTAATGCCATACTGGCTTTATCATCAAATGCCATTCATTTACTCTGGAAATGGCAGCGGAGTGACCGCAATTCATCTGGCAAGGTGTGAGAATATGTGACATTGCTTTTGTCAAACTTTTATTTTTCTTTAAGCATATAATTTGGAATGAGAATGACATTGTTTCTGTATGTTGGTCCTTTATCCTCTAGGCTACCGCCAGTGTGTTACCTCACTTGTGGCAACCACCAAGCGGCATACTGATGACCAATGACATTTCTGACAGCAATCCCGAGGACGCTGTTCCCTGCTTTGCTCTCTCGAAAAATGATTCCTATGTAATGTCAGCGTCAGGAGGAAAGATCTCCTTGTTCAATATGATGACTTTTAAGGTGACTTGTGAGCCCTATCTAAGTGTTATACTGTTATTTATGACTAAATGTTAGGCAATTAACAAGCTTCAATATTGGCTGAGTGCAGACAATGACGACTTTCATGCCTCCACCACCTGCAGCGACCTTTCTTGCTTTCCATCCTCAGGATAACAATATTATTGCTATTGGGATGGATGATTCCACCATTCAGATATACAATGTTCGTGTGGATGAGGTACCAATGCTGACAGTAAGCAGTTTCCTTTCTCACTTATGATTCAGGATATTTGATATTTATTATGAGTTATTTGTGCAGGTTAGAAGTAAACTCAAAGGTCACACTAAAAGAATAACTGGGCTTGCTTTTTCGCATGCATTGAATGTGCTTGTTTCGACTGGGGCAGATGCTCAGGTAATAAGTTTCCAGTATAGATCTGTCTCCAAAATTTAACTGAGTAAACATATCTTTGAAAGATATACGAGTTAATAATTCAGTTCTTGAAAGTCTAGTCTACACTCTTTGATCCTTAAAAGTTATGGAACCAGTACATCTTAGTCCTTTTGTCCCTATAAATTAGTCCTTGAAAAATAGGCTTAAGGGACTAAGTTGTATTGTCTCACGACTTTCAAGGACTAGAGTGTGTAAACTAGACTTTTGGGGATTAAGTTGTCAACTCGTGTATTTTTCCAGGACCAAAATGTATATTTACTCTTAAACTTTTCTTTGATTTAGTGGTATACCCAAAAAGTTCTATTATTGCATCTTTAATTGAGTTTTCATGAAGCATTGATCTCTGAGTGTGCCACTGAAAGTTCTATTTTCATAAGTGGTCATTCTGAGTCACCATTGAGTTCTTTTCAATTGTGCAGATTTGTGTGTGGAATACTGATGGATGGGAAAAGCAGAAGAGTAGATTCTTGCAGCTTCCTTCTGGGAGGACTCCAACCGCACAGGCAGAAACACGTGTACAGTTTCATCAGGATCAGATGCACTTCTTGGTTGTGCATGAAACTCAGCTTGCCATATATGAAACAGCAAAACTAGAAAATCCAAAGCAGGTTAGTGTATTATTTTAAAGTATTGTGTTTATGTGATATTTTCCTACCTTTTATCTGATTTAGAGATTGAACAGCAGTGGTTCCCGAGAGATTCTACTGCACCAATATCGGCTGCAACTTTCTCATGCGATAGCCAGCTGATATATGCCAGCTTTTTAGATGCAACAGTTTGTGTATTCAGTGCTTCAAACCTCAGATTACGTTGTCGTATCAACCCTTCTGCTTATCTTTCTGCAAGTATCAGGTAATGCCTTCTTTTTACCACTTGATTTGTCTTATCTGATGTGATAATTGTACCAGGATGTAAATGATCAACTATCCCAACGTTTAATTTAATTCAAACAAGGTATTGTACTTAAATCATAATTGGGTTTTAAGTCTGCAAATCCTAAATGTATTGTCCTTCACCAGTATTCTTAATTACTTCACCTTACCCTCACATTGATCCCTTTATAGATTTATGTTCTGAAAGTTTTAGCACTGCTGGAATTTAAACTTTCTCAGAATGCTTTACTGTGATATGCTTGCAGAAACCACTGCTTTGTTTGTAAGATTAATCTTGTGAATTTAGACAATAGCTTGTGTTCATCTCAATAATTCTTTGTGAAGTTTATTTTTAATTTACAAATCTTTTCTCTTTTGGTACAAATTATCTTAAATCTTTTAGGAAGTACCTTTTGTTGAATTTTAACCTTGGTTTACATGTTTCTTCTCCTTCTAACTCTATTTCTGTGGATGTAATTTTTAAAAAAAAATGCCACAGCTCCAATGTACAACCGCTCGTGGTTGCCGCCCACCCACAAGAACCAAATCAGTTTGCTATAGGACTCTCAGATGGTGGAGTTTATGTGTTTGAGCCCCTCGAGTCGGAAGGCAAGTGGGGCGTGCCTTCACCCATTGAGAATGGGTCTGTGAGCAATGTGGTAGCAACTTCGGTCGGAGTTTCTTCAGATCAAGCCCAGAGATGATGATGATCCATGTTAGCCTAAGGCAAGTTTCTTTTACAACACACTTGGCTTGCTGGCTATTCCCAGAACTAGGTATATACACTTTAGTTTATGCAGAGCAATCCAACTACTATCTAGATTCCTCTTCTCTGGGCTGTTCATAGTCACATATACTGATGCACTTGTGGAAGTTCTTCTGGGTATTTTCAAGCTTCTGGCTATATATTTATATTTGTTGATCCAAAATAGCTTAGTAAGTATGAATATAAATTAATATGGACTTACTAAGCTATTCTCCCCTTATTCCTCTTTCTAGGCTCTATATAGTCTTTTTATTGTGCAGTTTGTGATTTATGACATGTAATGAATGTACTGAAGAATGACGTGCAAAGATGTAGATGTTGACAAGTTGGTTTAGGAACTGTGTAAGTTATTTGCTATAGGAGAACTTTAATAGCAGTTTATCAAATATCTTGAATTCATGATGTTTTAACTTATCTTTAAAGTGGTGATTACTAGTGCTTTTCAACATTAGGTTTTCATGTGATTTTAAGCTTATTTGTACACTTTATCGGATCATGAGATGTAAAAGTATGACTTAATATTTGGTCAATCATCAATTTACGACGATTCCCATGAGATGCTATTTTTGAAGACAGCTTGGCTTTGAAGATAGATGTCTTATCTATACTCTGTTATATTATATGTCTTTGGGGTAATTGTCCTCGAAAAATATATATTATACTATAGTATTAAAAAATAATTAAATAATCTATTTATTTAAATATTAAATAAAATTCTACTAACACTATATCTCATAATCCTACAATCTTCTCCTTATTTCTCTTTCTTATCTCAAAATTTAAATTGTAAATTTTTCTTCTCTATAATCAATGAAATTTCAATATTTTTTTTATTATTAACTCTTTTCAAATTTTTAAAAATTATAAATATATCTTTCATGCAAAGCCGGTAATGAAATACAAGATGGAATATTGGAAAAAAAGTAATAGAAAGTTATTCTAGAAGTCAATTGTTTTTAGAATAAAAGAATTTAAATGATTTTATAATAAAACTTTATATGCTTAATGCTGATGTTGTTACTTGTTATCCAACAAGTGGGTAAACGTTTTGAAAGTCAAACCTTGACCATCTATGGCCCATACACTCCATTGCCTATAGTAGATAGCGTAAACTACTTAAATAACAAAGAAATTGGAATTATGACCAAAAAACAAAACCAAAGAAATTAGAGTAAATTGTGTGTATTTATAATTGAGTATAAGTTATTAAGAGAATTATATTTTAAAAGTATTTTTTGGAGAGTTAAGATTTTAAAGTGAATTACATTCAGCAACCTTTTACATGTGAAACCTGTATCAATTATCAAGTTAATGACATACAGAGGTGGACTGGTCCAGGTGGATCTCATTATCTATCAATAAGTAATTAGTTTGGTGTATGTATGTGGCATCAGTTTTCAAATTTTAATATAAACTTTTTATTACAGTTTTAGTACACTAAACTTTACACAAAATTTAAATTATTACAAAAAGTAAACATGTCATACATCACATAAGGATCGCACTTCTTTCTGTCTTTCTCTTTGTTTTTTATCTTCTAATTTCTAATAAAAATAGGTACCTTAGGCAATGTAACTTTTGAAAGTGACATGATTGTCAATTTGTCATAAAATACCTTAGCCAAGGGACATAAAATGTATCATAAGACAATAATATAATCAAGTGATTTTCCAGCAGCAATTTTAAATTGATATTTGATATGAAACATTTTAAGTTGTTACAATTTAAAGGCACTAATATAATGCTATATACTGAAATCTCAGAGTTTAGAGACATGTTTTGGTCTTAGTGAATCTCCGGAGCCGAATTCACCTAAACTTTTTATAAAAAAAAAAGAAACGTGTAGAGAGATTATTTAAAAACGGTTATGATTGGATAAAATAATTTAAGAAAGAAAAGTAGTTTTTAGGAATAAATATTTTTTCAAAACATACCAAAATTTATACTAAAGTGTTTCTGAAAGTAATTTTTTAATCCTTATATTACTTCATCTAAATATAATTACAAAATTAATGTAGAGTTCATTTAAGTAGTAAGCAATTTAATATAGCAAAATTTTAAAAAGTATATAAAATATATTTAAATGTTTTATTTTTTTTTTATCAATTCATATTGATACAAAGCTTTAAAGGAGAAAATCAGATGCTACACGAAAGACACAGTATCGACAATGCAAGCTTAATGAATTAGGAAAGCAGTTTAGTGAGCTAGTAGTTATAAAGTTATAAAAGTTGTGAACTTAACGTAGTCAATTACTGTNATGACTTGATTTTTTTTTAATTAAATTGAGCTTAATTAAAAATTAAATTTGATAAAGGTAATTTTTAGTTAATTACTAATTTAGGCCAAATAAAGTTTAATTTAGAATTTTTGGCCAAAAATAAGTTTAATTTAGAATTAAATAATTTTTTTTATCATAAATGATTTAAGATATTCTTTTCTTAGAAGAGAAGTCAAGTTAATATCTTCATGATCACTTTAAACTATATAAAATTAAGTGATCTCAAATCTAATTCAAATCAAGTTTAAAAGTTAAAACATGACAGAATTTTAAGTCTCTTGAACTAAGACTTCTCTATAAATAGGAAGTTAATTTCAAACCCTAGAGGACATCTTTCGAGAGCCAAATTTGGTACTCACCTCTTTCACTACTCATTCTTATCCTCCATCATTCATTAGAGAGGAAAATATGTCTGTTCTACTCTTTTCTCTTCTTCCTAATTTTTAGGGGTTGTATATCTTATTTTAATCTATTTTCTCTTCAGGTCTTCACGCATATTTAATATTTTTCCTAGGTAGGTTCTCATGATTATTTTGAAATTTATCATGCATAAATAATATCTCTTATGATTTTCTCAAAATCGTTGTCCAGAATTGCACTGTTTCTGGGCAGCAAGTAGTTTTTACTTGTTTTCAAAACAAAATCAGTGCACATATTTTTTGAAAGTATTTTTTCTTCAAAGTAAACATAATAGGATTTTTGAGTCGTGTTCCTTTGTGCAGAAATTCAAAGAGGTAAAGTCTCTAAAAATCTATGAAGCATGGACACTGACAAGGGACACAACACAAACACGGACACGTCAAATTCTTAAAATTATACGACACGGCACATATATATATATAAATAATTAAAAATCCATAAATTTTAATGAGAATTTTAAAAGTTACAAGATCTATCCGTATTATATGTCGTCATATGTGATATTATTTTCTATTGTTTGTCATGATAAAGTCAAAAAAATTGATTTTATATTCTGAAATTGGCCAAAGTCCTATTTTGGTCCCTCTGTCATGCTCATTGTTCCAAATAGGTCCCTCAGTTATTTTTCGTTCCATATTGGTCCCTCAGTCATCCAAAACTTGTCAAAGTTGGTCCCTTTAACGTTTTCCATCCATTTTTCCGTTAAAAAAATAGGAAAAATAAGCTTTCATCCCCAAAAGTTTTATTTTCTTATATTAAGGTCATTTTCTTTTTATAATAGGATCAAACCGTAAGAAAAGAAAATAAATTAAGATTTTAAGTGAATTTGCCCAAAAACACAAATTTTCTCTCCCTCTCGAACACCTCTCTCTCTCTACCCCTCGGCTCTCTCTCTCTCTCTCTCCCCCTCGGCTCTCTCTCTCTCTCTCTCTCTCTCTCTCACACACACACACACACCACTCTCTCTACCCCTCGGCTCTCTCTCTCTCTCTCTCTCTCTCC
>QANZ01017187.1:19131-55835 GCA_003254925.1 Chamaecrista fasciculata
GGACTAAACTGGAATGTTTGGAAGAGTTTTGGGACATTTTACAATTTTATTTTGAGGATTTGGGACTAAAATGAATGAAGATGATGAAAAAGAGGGGAAATTGAGAATAATGAGATAAAAATATAACTCAGGGACCTATTTGAATTTTGAATGAAATATTTTTTTTTATTATTAATGCTGATGTGGCACGTACAATTGGCTTTTTTATTTAGTTTTCCAACTTAACGTGCCACGTCAGCATTTAACGGCTTCAGGGACCAATTTGACTAACGGTAGTAAAATTCGGGGACCTATTTGTCAATTTCCATAAATCAGGGACCAATCTGTTAGCGACCCAATAATTCGGGGACCAGTTTGGGAGTTTACTCATATAATATCATTATAAATTAGGGCTTAAGTTTATAATATTATGCCTATTCGTAATATCCGTTACAAATTATAATATGTGATTTGTTTCCTTATAATTATTGTTTGTGAACACTTGGAGACAAGGTATGCTCATTTCCCTCTTGGCTTGAGTGTTTGTTTTAGAATTAGATATTTAAATGTCCTAACATTTTCAGCAAATAAAACGAGAATATTTAGACAAGTCATTCAACCAACTTTCAAACTATCAAATTATTAGTCTTTGAATTGCGTGGAATTTGATTTCCTAATCAAAATACGTAGGTCTTAAGTTTTAATTACTTGAGTAAAGTCCGACATTTTAAAAAAAAGTTTATTTTCTCCGTTTCCTTTTATTAAATTGCATGAATCCAATTCTTATGAATTATGTATGTTTGAGAATGCAATTTAATTATTACAAATATTTTTCATCTAGGCTATTATCAATTGTTGTTATTGTTTATTTACGCAATTCTAAAGGATAATTGATTATAAAAAGTCCACTCCAACGTGTCCTTCCTTTGTCGGTGATCCACACGAACAGTTTTGTTGACACCGAGGTGCTAGCCTCCAATTCTTTTCTCCAAAAGAATTCGGGAACCAAATCTACGAATTTGAATGATCAAGAACAATTCTTGATCTTCCAATAAAAGTGGGGCACACACAAACCCTAAAGGAATTAGGGTTTTGGTCACACCTTTCTCTCTCTAAAAAAGTAGGCGACTTTTCCTCTCTCTTCTCTTTAAGGAAATCGAAAATTTTAGTCACACTAAATTAATGAATGAGCTAGGCGACTTTGACCTAGTGTGTGTTTAAATAGAGTTATCTTTCTAACACATGAAATTAGGGAATTATAATAAAGAAAATAGGGATTCCCTAAATCTTGAATCATGATATTACACTAATATTATAATTCAAAACTAATAGGCAATTTAAATTTAAATTTCAAGATCAAATCTTGAAAACTAAATCTTGAATGCCCAATCCCTATTGGTCCAGAGGATTTGAATTCCTAATTATAATATTACATTAATATCTTAATTTGAAATTCAAGATGCAATCTTGAAATCCAAAATGCAAGATCAAATCTTGCCCATTGGATCTCCCCATGCGCCATCCCCTTTATAATTTTATAGGTTTTTAATAATTAAAATAACAACCCTAACTCTTAGGAAGTTATAACCAATCATTAATTTCCCTAATAAATTGAATTAAAATATTACTCTAATATCTTTAATTCAAATTTGAATCTTGAATTCAAATTCAAACCTTGATTCTAATTAACAAAACATTTTCATTAATTAAAAACAAGCAATATGAGGCGTCACCTCCTTCCTTGTTATCCCAATATTAGAGAATTTAATAAATCAATAATCCCCTAACTTTTAGGAGGTTTATCCAATTTATTATTCCCTAATATTTTAAACAAGAATTTAATTGTAAATAGATTAATCAAATTAACTATTTAACAATTAATATATATTTAAACTTGTCTAACAAATTTAAATATCATAAACGTAGATATTATTTAAGACAAGACTTCATGTCCTAAGACATTCAACTTTGTCTTAAATTGTGTCTCTAAAGTGACTCACGAATTAACCCTAATTGTGTCCCATTGCGGTGTCTTGATCCTGCTCGTGTGTGACCCAGCAGGCCTCACGTGAAGTTGGCAGCAAGCCATCTCTATGACTCACAAGTTGAGAGCGGACTCTAGCAAGCCATCACGACTACCCAAAACACATGAGTTATCGTTTTAACAAAACCGATTTAACCTTAGTACCACCTTGTCATAATCCCGATTGTCACACGATATTTTGGTCATGGATAAGGCATGGGAACAACATCCTTATTCCAAACCACAACTTTCTCGATTCCTTGAGTTAGTCTCATTTCCCTGTGTGGCCACACATTCCTTACACAGACTCATCGAGGGGCCCAGTTAAATATCTCTCATCTCTATGAGGGACAAAATTCCTTCTTGGTTAACCACATTCCTCAGCACGGTAAACAACCAAACCCGTACCTAGCCTGTATGGCTACCCTGTTATGGGCAACGTTGGACTAGGCCAAAGTTCGACATCTACAACGCCGGAATAGTCAAGACCTCAGGTCTAAGGGCATCGTGACAGGTGTACAGGAGAGACTCGCTTATGATTAAACCCATGCAGGACTCTCCGGGTCGGTCCAGCAATTTGTAACCCATTACATAATTGCACCATGACTCTCGTAAAACATCTTATGCGTGTATCTCCATACACCGAGGTCATGCTGGTCTTGGTTCATTCTCGTTCCCACGAGAATGATCGACCAGGGACAATTTAGACTAATTATCACATAATTAATCAAGGACTGCTATCACAGTAAACATACTAATAATATGATAACGAAATAATTTATCAAATATAAATTAATCAAACCATATGTTCATACATATAAATGATTGGCCCTAGGGCACAATCTCGAACAAACTCCCACTTGCACTAGGTACAATCATCAATCTAATTGTTCCTACACTAGGTACACTGATCAATGTGTCTAATCCCCATCAATGTTACATGGCGTTCATGTTCGACCCGCGCAAGAGGTTTCGTAAGAGGATCGGCAACATTATCCTCGCCTGCTACTTCACATATCTTGACATCACCTCTATCAACCATCTCAAGGTGATAACGTCTGAGTATATATCACTGTCGGAAAATCAGTGGGGACCCAGTCCCATTTGGTGTCATTCCAGTCTCCACAGGGTGACCACCAAGCATACCTCAGACACTAGTTTTACGGTCCGCGTCTCCACGCAACCAATCTTATATTGTAGAATCAGCAATCGTGCTCTGCTTGGAACCTTTCCAACTCACGATGCCATCGTTCAGGAGAAACACGTATCTAGACTGCTATTTAAAAACATCTTGTTCGGTTTGAAAAACGGGCATCTGTGTAACCAATTACACATCAGTTTCACCATAAACCAAGAATTCATCCTCAGTTCTTCTCAAGTACTTAAGGATGTTTTTGACAGCGGTCCAATGATCCTCACCAGGGTCTTGTTGGAATCGGCTCGTCATGCTCAGGACAAACGAAACATCTGGTCGAGTACACAGCATGGCATACATGATGGATCCTATTGCCGAAGCATAAGGGATACCACTCATGCGCCCTCGCTCATCAAGTGTCTTGGGACACTGTTTCTTGCTCAGGACTAAACCATGATTCATCGGTATTAATCCCTTCTTGGAGTCTTGCATACTGAACCATTTCAGTACCTTATCCAAGTATGTACTTCGACTTAATCTAAGAAGCCTTCGAGATCTATCTCTATAGATCTTGATGCCTAGAATGTAGGCAGCTTCTGCTAAGTCTTTCATCGAGAATGATTTTCCCAACCAAGATTTCACAATCTCCAAGGTAGGGACATCATTTCAAATGAGCAATATGTCATCGACATAAAGCACCAAGAAAACAATCGTGCTCCCACTAACCTTCTTGTAAAGACAAGGCTCATCAGGGTTTTGCAAGAAGCTAAACTCTTTGACTACGTCATCAAAACGATGATTCCAACTCCGGGATGCTTGCTTCAATCCATAAATGGATCTTTGAAGCTTGCATACCTTTTCTGGTTCCTTTGGACATACAAACCCCTCTGGTTGTGTCATGTACACATCCTCGGGCAGCCTTCCATTAAGGAATGTTGTTTTGACATCCATTTGTCATATCTCATAGTCATAATATGCGGCTATGGCAAGGAGGATCCTAATGGACTTGGCCATTGCAACTGGGGAAAACGTTTCGTCATAGTCAATATCATGACGTTGCGTAAACCCCTTTGCAACTAGCCTGGCCTTAAAGACATTGACATTGCCATCCATGTCGGTTTTCTCTTTGAAAACCCACTTGCACCCTACGGCTTTTACACCTTCAGGTGGAGCAACTAAGGTCCATACCTTATTGTCGTACATGGATTGCATCTCTACCTTCATGGCTTCAACCCATTTCTTAGAGTTGGGATCCACGATAGCTTCTTGATAGGTGGTAGGCTCACCACGCTCCATGAGCAACACATCCTTGTTCTCAGTCATAAAAAATCCATATCTTTGAGGTTGAGAACGTGTTCTATCTGACCTTCGTGGTCCTTGTGCTACTAGAGGAGCTTCCACAACGTCTTGTGGTTCTTCTCTAGTTTCCGTCTGCGCCTCTAGAGTGTCTTGTGGATCTTGAATCTCTTCAAGATCTATCTTACTCCCACTGTTTCTTTTGGAAACAAAATCCTTTTCTAGAAAGAATCCATTTCTGACTACAAACACTTTGTTGTCAGATGGGTAGTAGACATAATACCCCCTTGTTTCCTTGGGGTATCCCACAAATAAACACTTAAGGGATTTGGGAGATAGTCTATCGTTAGGCTTTTGTTTAACATAAACTTCACATCCCCATACCTTGAGGTAAGACAAACTAGGCCCTTTCCCAGTCCATATCTCATATGGTGTCTTCTCAACTGCCTTAGACGGAACACGGTTAAGTGTGAACGCAGCAGTTTCTAGAGCATATCCCCAAAAGGATGGCGGAAGATCAGCTTGACTCATCATAGATCGGACCATATCTAATAAAGTCCGATTCCTCCACTCAGAAACACCATTCCACTGTGGAGTTCCAGGAGGGGTGAGTTGTGAGACTATCCCACAACTTCTAAGATGATCAAAAAATTCTTGGTTCAAATACTCGCCTCCTCGATCGGATCGAAGGACTTTGATTTTCTTGCCAAGTTGGTTCTCTACTTCATTTTGAAATCTTTTGAACATTTCAAAAGACTCTGACTTGTGCTTCATTAGGTAGACATAGCCATACCTACTGAAGTTATCAGTGAACGTTATGAAGTACGAGTAACCACCCTTAGCTTGAGTACTTATGGGTCCACATACATCACTATGTATGATCCCCAATAAGTCAGATGCTCTCTCACTGTGGCCAGTGAAGGGCGCCTTTGTCATCTTTCCAAGCAAACAAGATTCGCAAGCATCATATGATTCAAAATCAAATGAGCTTAGAAGTCCATCTTTATGGAGCTTCTCTAGGCGTTTCTTGTTTATATGGCCTAAACGACAATGCCAAAGGTATGTAGGATTCGATTCGTTAATCTTAATCCTTTTGGTATCAATGTTATAGATATTGTTATCGTGTTGTCGTTCTAATTTTAAGACGTAATGATTATCTTGCAAATCACCATAAGCAAATAAAACATTGTCTTTATAAATAGAACACCTTCCATTGTCGTTTAAACATGTAAAACCTTCCTTATCCAAATAAGAAAGGGAAACAATGTTTGAACTCAATGGAGGTACATAATAACAATTATTTAAAATAAGCCTAGAAGGCAAAACAAGCTCGTATGTTCCCACAGCAACAACAACAACCCTTGCTCCATTGCCTACACGTAGGTCCACCTCGCTTCTGTCCAGCTTTCTACTGTCTCTAAGACCCCTTCACATTTGTACAAATGTGAGAACCACATGCTGTATCTAATACCCAAGTGGTTAAAGTAGACAAGTGAACGTCTATAACAAAGTTACCCGAAGTAGATACTTCACCGCTCTTCTTCTTCTTTTGATCTTCCAAATACAATTTGCAATTCCTTTTCCAATGTCTTGACATTTGGCAGAAAACGCAAATCGCATCCCTTGAAGGCTTTGCCTTCTTGGCAGGTTGTGGGTTAGGCTTGTCCCCTGGCTTGGTCTCACCAACCGGGGCTTTACCCTTCCTCTTTTCTTTGCCCTTCCCTTTCCCCTGGTTTTACTGAACCATCAGGCAAGCAACGTCCATAGAGTCATTGAAGTGCTTCTCATAAGCAGTTCCTTGAGCTCTTGGACCGTCGTTGGCAGGCTCTTCAGGGGAAGGGTTTTCTAGGACATAAAGCTTCCTTTCTTGGGTGAGAACAATTCTCAAATTACGAAACCAGTCAAGGAAGTTCGTCCCATTTAACTTATCCTTCTCAAGGATAGATTGCAGTGATAACGTTGAACTTATATTGTTTGCCATGATTCTACAACTAAGATAAGAAAGTTAATTAGCATAAATGTATCCACCATTTTATAAAACCCAGCAAAATTATTATTAGTGGCTAAGATCCATATTTCACCAACGTTTACCGTCGCTTGGGCGATCATGCAACCTTAGGTTATTTAGGTAGGTAACTCTTTACCAATCACATCATATGTGACTCTTAGATCATTATAGGACTGTATCATCATATGATATTTATTATGGCATGTTTATCCCATCTAATGCCTTGAGGTCCAAATCCGATTTGATAACCCCATTAAGTCACACAATAAAACTTGTGAATGGCCAAATTCAAAACAATGAGGCAAAAGCCCAACCCTACATCATCAAGGCCCATTAAACACGTGTAGCTTGGGCTATCACCGCATTCAATAAACCAAGGCTTCAATAAGGCATCGCGTTGAAAATTCCATTCACCCGTGTCTCCTCAAGATAAAAGTAGATACGTGTAGCTTCAGCTATCACCGCTCCACAATGATCAAGATTTTAACAGGGTTGTTTTATTGATGACATTAAAACTTAAGATTTTAAAAGGGTTCAATTTAAAATTAATTTTGGTTCAATTTTAAATCTAATTTTAAAATTAAACGAGTGTGCCACGTGTTTATCCCTCATGTATCATATACATATAAACACATGCACGAATTTTGTATCTCATACAAAATCCTACGCTCGTATCGTATACGTGGTTGTGCGTAAAATTAAAATCTTTGCATGTTAAAATCGCACCCCTAAACATACATCTAGCGCCAATTTGTATCTCATACAAAAATACTAAATGCATAAAATTAACCGTGTTTAGATATGGCCCATCTACCCTAAATTCCCTCAAGCCAATGAGAGAACTTTTCTAAAAAGAAAAATAAAATTACATTGGGAAAAACCTCATATAAACATAGAGGTAAAATATAAAATAAAATTACATTCAGAATTTAGGGAGACAACACAGGCCGTATTTACCAAAAATACCTAGAACCATATCCAACACCATACTCAAACATACATGAACAATTCACATATATTAATATATATACATACACGACTAATCATACAACAACACACCAAAAACGATTTTTGTGGTTCAATTAGGGTTTGTGCAATTTAACATACCTTCTTGGGAAAAATAAGAGTCTTGCATCAAAAATCAAGAATTCAAGAATCATATTCAAGAACTCAAAATTTTTTGACCCAAAATTTATAAATTCATAATTATAAAATTTTAGCCACCCTACAATATTATAATTAAAACAATTTTAACTAAAACTATATGTAGGGTTCGACCAAGATCCAAAAATTCCAAGAATAATTTTAGACCAATCCAATTGATTTTCCTATGTATCAAATACATAAATTTGCATCAATTCTTTAGATAAGGTTCGAAAAAACATATGGTGGATTTTTGCAAATTTCAAACATACGAATGAAAGCGGTAAACATATAATCATACATCACATGTACAATCACATAACTAGCATAAAAACAAGAACAACCTGGCTCTGATACCACTGTTGGGAAATCATAGAGGAGCGCAACGGAAAAAACAACGGTAAATTAAAATTTAAGCCCAACTCTATGATTCCCTTCCTTGGTCTAATAACAATTGTTAACAGTAAGTTCAAAAAAAAAACTAAATGAATGAAGCTTCCAAGAATGCATAACTGAAATATGACAATCTCATAAATAACTGACACGCATCCAAGCAAATTCAACCAAGAAAACTTAGCAATAAGACTCCAAACTTTAAGTCGACTCCACAAAACTTGCACCTCTAGGACTTCATTCATAAGGAGGACCACCAAGAAGTGTCAATGACCCGGTATAATATGATGAACAAGGGGCCCCAGGGACCCCCTTAAGGTGCTCGCTCTCAAAGCAGCAACAGACGTTGGCAGAGAAACAAGGATCGGGCTAACCAGTTACAAAGGCCGCCGGTCCAAGGAGGCCATCGATCGCCTTTCAAGAGAAAGTTCAAGTCCTATTACGTCCTTAACAAGCCTCGGGATCTTCGAGGAAATTGGACACTCGGGGATCTTCCCAGCGCTGGAGAATAAGCCCAACAAAAGCGGGCGACCTAAAGATACCATCAGATACTGCAACTACCATAAGGGTTATGGCCATAACACCAACAACTGCATCATGCTTAAGGATGCAATCGAGAATTTTATTCGAAAGGGCACCTTGAGGAAATATGTGAAGGATGAAGGAAGCAAGAAGCATGGGCAAGAAAACCCGAAGCCTGGGCTGCCCGCCAAAAGGCAAAGAAGGGATGAAAGTATTGCAAGTTGGAGTTAGAACCTAGCACCCTAGGGAAGTGATCAACACCAGTTATGAGCATTGGTACCATTGCTTCCACCCATTGAGGCGAGCAGTGGTAACCATGGGGTCATCATAAGTGGTGTCAACCCCCAGAAGTTCACGGTCTAGGAAGACGATTGGCTTGTGAGAGTCTACTTTGGGGCGCTTCCTAGTATACTCAATGCTCATAATCGATCGTTGCACCTGCTTCCTTGAGTGGGAGGAGCCACATGCTTTGTTCCAACCTCCAGTAATGGTGTTGATCACTCCTCGGGGGGTGGCAGGCTCTGACTCCCACTTGCATCACTATCATCCCTTTTCTGCCTTTTGGTGGGCGGCCCAGGCTTTGGGTCTTCCTGCCCATGCTTCTTGCTTCCTTCATCCTACACATAGTTTCTCAAGGTGCCCTTTCGAATCAAATTGTCAATTGCATCATTTAGCATGGTGCAGTCGTCGGTGTTATGGCCATAACCTTTATGGTAGTTACAGTATCTGGTGGTATCTTTGGGTCGCTCGCTTTTTTTGGACTTATTCTCCGGCACTCGGAAGATCCTCGAGTGTCTAGTTACCTCGAAGATGGTCCCCCGAGGCTTGTTGAGGACATAATAGGACTCGAACTTTCTCGTGAAAGGCGGTTAGGGGCCTCCCTAGACTAGCTGCCTTTGGAACAGGTTAGCCTGATCCTTGTTTCTCTGCCAACGTATGTTGCTGCTCTGAGAGTGAGTGCCCTGAGGGGGTCCCTGGGTCCCCTTGTTCATCATATTATACCGGCCCTTGATGCTTCTTAATGGTCCTCCTTACAAATGAAGTCCTTTATTTTTAGGAGGAGAGTGACCATGATCTTAGGGTCAGAAATGGCGAGCTCATGAGAGGCAGGGCCTAGGTGGAGGTCGCTCTTGAAGGCGTGAATGACAATGTTGTCCTCCAACTCGTTGACCTCATGGCAGCATTGAGTGAACTATTTAAAGTAACCGTGAAGAGACTCTGTTGGGCCTTGTTATAGGTCATTGATGATAGTTGTTGGCTTTTTGTAAACAATGCTGGTAGCATAGCACTTTAAAAACTCCTCTTCAAGTGTAGAGAAGCAATCTATTAAATGGTCTGGCAGCTTTGCGTACCGGTTGAGTCCCTCCTGCTCCAAGGTGGGTACGTAAGGGGCTAGCTTAACCGGCATTTTGAATCCTTGGGGCACAATGTCCATTTCACCGCTAGCTCAAAGGGTCCTTTCTGGGGGACAAAGGTGTCTGATTGTTCATCAAGTCCTACGATTGGCAACTTTGGTGGTGTGGCCTGAGTCGCCAGGTTCAATACTGTCGAGTTCGAACTCGAGGTGGGATTGGGTTGTGGGATGTTGACGTTGAGTGTGCTCCCTCTACTTGGCGAATGGATAAGGCTTGGATTTCACTTTGCTGGGCAGTTATCTCCGCCTGGTGAGATGACTAAAGGCTAGCCATCTCTGCTTGCAACGTCTCCGGAAACATTGCGAGCATAGCCACTGGGAAGCCGGAGTTGAACGTTGCAGTGAGAGCGGGGGATCGCTGGACCACTCCAGGTGAGGGTGGTGGTGGTGGTGGTGGCAGTGAGTGACCGCTCGCTAGATGGTGTAGGTGGCGGAGTTCAATTATTAGCCGTAGGGTTGGTACCATCAAGTTCCATGAGAGTGGCGTTCTAATCGTCTTGTAAGTCTAAGCCAGCAATTGGGTTGTTCTGCTGGTCTAAAGTGATGTTTTGATTCTCACCGTCAAACATGGTGTTTAAACCTTAATTGAAAAATAAAAGCGTTAATACAAGAAAACAAGAATGGTGGCGTCAGGGGCTCACTGGAGAGGGATAGGAAAAAAGGGAGAGAGCCCTCACGGACGACGCCCGTGATAAATGAAAGTAGAGCTAGACCCTTCCCTTAGTTCTTACCTAAGTTTATCACAGGCACCGTCTGTGGGGACCCTCTCCCTTTTTTCCTTATCGCTCTCTGATGAGCCCATAATGCCATCATTCTTGTTTTCTTAAATTAACGCTTTTCTTTTTCAACTTAGGTTTAAACATTAGCAGAGTAATCCGATTGTCGGCTTAGACCAACAAGATGATTAGAACGCCACTCTCATGGAACTTGATGGTACCAACCCTACGGCTACCCATCGAATTCCGCCACCTACACCATCTGGCGAGCGGTCACTCACACCGCCACCACCACCGCCCTTGCCTGGAGTGTTCTAGCGATCCCCCGCTCCCACTGCGACGTTCAACCCCGACTTCACCCTAGCGACTATGCTCGCCATGTTCCGAGAGACACTGCAAGTAGAGATGGCTAGCTTTTAGTCATCTCACCAGGCGGAGATAACCGCCTTGCAGAGTGAAATCTAGGCCTTATCCATTCGCCAGGTGGAGGGAAGTAGAGGGAGCAATCCAACATCAATGTCCCACAACCTAGTCCCATATCGGGTTCAAACTCGACAATACTAAACCCGGCAACTCAGACCACACCACCAATCTTGTCAGCCGCAAGACTTGATGGCCAGCCAAACACCTTTATCCCCCAGAAAGGACCAATGGACATTGTGCCCCAAGAATTCAAAATGCCGGTTAAGCTAGCCCCTTACGTATCTACGATGGACCCCACAATCCACCTTCAGGCTTACCATGTCGCTATGCAAATTGCCAAAATCTCAGACGAAAAGAAGTGCAAGTTGTTCCCCCCCCCCCCCCCCCCCCCNCCCCCCCCCCCCCGACCTTGGGGCAGGAGGGACTCAATTGATACGCAAAGCTGCGAAACCATTTAATAGACTGCTTCGCTACACTTGAAGCAGAGTATTTAGAGCACTTTGCTACCAGCATTGTTTGCAAAAAGCAAACAACTATCATCAATGACCTATAACAAGGCCCAACAGAGTCCCTTTGCGATTACCTTCAATGGTTCACTCAACGCTGCCATGAGATCGACGAGTTGGAGGACAACATTGCCATTCATGCCATCAAGAGCAACCTCCGCCTAGGCCCTACCTCTCATGAGCTTGCCATTTCTGACCCAGCAGTTATACAATAATTAACTACTTTTCAAAACTATTTCTTAATTCAATAATCTATTCCACTAATTCACTAATCCATTTTCCGGGTTTGAACCAATTTTTCACTCTAATGTTGCATTATCATCATTTCTTTCAACTTCAGCATTTCTCCAAGATTCTTCAAATCCAATCCATTCATTATGCTCAAATTATCTGTGCAATTCCTTAAACTTTAAGCTCAAACACTCAAATGTTGGGGAACAAACAAAATTTCTTTCAATTAACCCATTCAATTATTTCTTACAGTACGAAATTGGCAAAAAGGTCAACGTGCCAGTTACTACCATTTACTACCATTGGCATTGGTGGAAACGACGATGACAACAATCGACAACGACGGCATCGTCAATAACAAACCTTCACTAAGTAAATAATGTACATTTTTATCTAAAAATATTACGTGAAACAAAGCTGCACAACATTCAGTGAGGCAGTTCACAGATCCCATGAAGCCATAAGCCTATATATACAATCAAGCCTATATATACAATTTAACCATCATGTCGAAACATGAATAATAACAAACCTGGCCAGAAGTTATGTACATTATCATGTCTCAGTAACAAAGTAAAGCTTTAAATAGAGCTTGAAGGACCTATATATACAGGATTCAGGAATAGAATAAAATTGAATAGAGTAGAATATGTGGGAGGATCCAAACTGCCCAGCTAGTTAACAAACTGAAATCTCGTTTGTTAACAGAATTAACCTATAATAAAGAGTTCTAGATCTGTCAATCCTTATTATGCTTGGACCTACCTATTCGGGCCGAAAGCTAACCAGATCAGGGAGGTGTGATGATTGAAGTTTCCTAATGTCACTTGCTGAGACCTTACAGGACTCCAACGTTAGAGATCTCAAATTCTTGAGTGCTTTAAGATGCTGCAGACCGGCATCGGTGACATGAGAATTGGAAACATTCAAAGAGATCAGCCCTGTCAACCCTGTAATTAAATGCATTATTTGTAAATGTGTGAGCAGGAAAGTACGGGCAGCTTCTAGGTTTGACACTTGGTCGCAGAGGCAAGAAAGTGCAAAATCCCCAGGAGTCCAGTTATCGATATAATTGTGTGATTGCTTTGACATATGTAAAATAATTTGTTATAGGACAAAGCTTATGTAAAATAATTTTTAAGATATGGGACCGAAAGTGCAACAAAAAAAGATATGGGACCAAATTTGCATTTTGACCAATAAAGTATATGATTATGAGAGAATGTAAAGAAAATAATTAGTGAAAAGAATAACAAAGACATAATAAACTTTATCAAAGTTCTATCCCTTTTATTTTATGTTGTTCATGTCACTTTTCCTCTGGCCAATGGAAAACAATGAATAAAACCAGCCCATGTGTATTTTCTAAAACCAAATAAAGGGTCAGCGGAAATACCGGAAATCAACTCCAGCGATTTATCGGTAAGTCTGCAGTTCTGTGATAAATTTAAGCACATCAGAGATGAAAGCTCTTTGATATTTTTGACACCAGCATCAGTCAATCCTCCCCCACATATTTCCAGGGACCTCAGATTCTTGAAGTCTATTTCACCATATAAACAGCAAGCAAATAAGTAGAACGAAAAGCAGAATGAGCCAAATTCAATTAGTTGGAAGAGTTATACAATTATATGTCTACAATAACCAAATTCATATTACATACTTTTCAAATAGTTCGTTCCAGAATCTGTGATTCGTGCACCAAACAAATCCAGGTCAGTAAGCCCAGTCAAACCTGCATCAGGGAATTCAAATTGATGCATTCTGCTACATTAATTTTTGTTTTTAAAGAATTTAGTATCAACTTGTTAGACCGGTTGAAGTTCAAATATATAGAATAAGAGGAATAGAGGAAATGATTAATAGAATACTAGATGGATTTGGGACCATGACAAAAGAAACAAAACTGGGGAGGCAAGGTTCTGAGCTGGTAGGTATGATCAATAAATCCTCATACCGGACCCTAAAATAGTCAAATCCCTATATTCTGGACCCAAATTCAGACAAAATTTCAAATAAATTATTTTTTATTAATATAAAATATATTTTCAACAATTTTCTTACATTTATAACCACTAAAAAACAACAAAATTAAATCATAAATATGAATGTGCTAATAAACTGTTTCAATATATATGAAATGTAAACGGCCTCTGGAAGTGAAGGTTGTGGGAGTGACAAAGTGTGAGGAATGCATGGGTATAGTTATAAATATGCTATTTTAGGTCAGGGGGATGAGGAAAATATTAGGGAGATGGTATTGTATGTCAGCCTTTAGGTGTGTTTTCTGCTTTAAACAGCCAATTCTCCATCAGAGAGTAGGTTTTCTATAGCATTTAGGTAATTAATATTGTAGCGGGTTCTAAAACAACTCAATCATTTTTCAAATTATAACTTCTGCACAGGATTAGAGATGCATACTTGTAAGGGCAGCTAGTCCAGTATCGGTAATTTGACGAGAATCCAAATTAAGAGATTTCAGAGATGAGAGTCCACGCAGTTTCCTTAAACCACTATCCTCAACCCCGGTGAATGACAGGTTTATTTTCTCCAGACTAGACAATCCTGCATAAAATTGAATACCAAAAATAGTTAAAACAGCAAAACATGCGTCCAATATGGGAAAGATGGTAAAACAATCTACATTACAATAACTATTGCATATAATAACTACTACTTGAGAAACTAGGAATTTTCCATATATGCAAATCTAGTTATACAATAAGTTTCCTAATTATTTGAAAACTAGGAATTTCCCACACATCACCCCAAAATTTTTACTCACCCCAGTCTCTTTTGCTCACTTTAAAATTTTCCAATAACTGAATTTTTAATACCATGTAAACTCAAGGTTAAACAACTAAATGAATAGTTTTATTATAATTTCTAGCAAATGTGAAGTTGCTAGAGGATAATTAATTTAGTCATTTTATTCTTCATTAACTGAAGGCAAAATAAGCAGAACGCCAGAACCTACTGGCAAAAACAAGTTATTTTACAACAACCAGTTCATCACAATGTGTAAGGGATATAAAATTTCTTTGAGGAGTTTGCTGTTGAAGAGCAATAAGGCAAAGTAATTAACAATCAATGTCATACCCGATATATGGTGGAGCCCATTGCTTCCAACTTCTGTATCAGATAATTCCAAGCATTTCAATTGCCGAAGGCCTAAAACCATTGACAAAAATGTAAGCCACATTTCCTAAGGAAGAATGATGTTCCAAAAATAAATTATATGCAATACAATATTTTTTAATAGAAAAACTTACAACTAAATATTGCATTTTTTGAGAAACTTTGCATAAAATTTTCCCAGATGTTTTGAAAAACATTTTCATCAACGAATGATTAAAAAAAGACCGGGAAAATGGATTAAGAGAACTAATTATTTACCTGCCAGGTTGACCAATCCTTCATTACCAATCCTACAAGAGTCTAGGTTCAAGTTCTCTAACTTAGTCAATCCTGCCTCAAAAAATATACATCAACACGTTAGATAGAACTATCTTCTTTTAAGTATTCTCCTTTCTTTTTTTTCCACTCAGTAAAACATCATAAATTTATAAAAAAGATTTTTAGAAAGATGTTTGACGAGTGTGCATAGTGAGAAATTATAATCTTGAAACTCAACTGGAAATATAGCAAGAGTATTAACTAAAAAAATAATGTTTCTAATAAAGCATATTATTCATAGAAACTTGTGATTATGATTTCACATCTTGCATGCACACATGGCAAGGTTCGATATTGCACCTAGCTTCCTGAATGGGATGTATAGATAATTTTCTTCTTCACAGTAGTTCTCAATAAAATAGGAGGGGGGGAGATTTGGATCAAATAATCAAATTTTCAAATCACCTTTTAAGTGCACTAAACAGGCATCTGTAATATCATTAAATCCCAAGTTTAGTACTTTCAAATTTTCCAGACCTGCAAAGAAAGCAATGTAGTGCTACAAATTTAGTGACCTTAGGATTTCTTATGGTGCCAAAACTGAAAACTGGTAAGCACGTTTTAAGATGTAGGACTGCAACCCAAAAGAAGTAACCACCTACGTGAAAAATTTTCAGATCCATAGTCTGAAAGTTGACATCTATTGAGATTCAAGTTCGTCAGGGCAGGAAGTTCTGGCAGGAACAAATGGAAAGTTAAAACTCATAGGCAGCTTATTATGCTATAAAGAGGAAATCAGCTTAAATTTCTATCGTCCAACAGAGAAGGTTCATCAACCAGAGACATCTAGTATTAGAACCTTGAAATTACTGAATAAAGCGAAAAGTTGAACATTTTACAGATAATATTGGAAACAAATTAAGGTTCCTTTCATACATGTTAAAAAAAATATGAAGTTCAAAATGGCCATACCCCACCTGAGCCTTAAAATAAAAAACAAAGAACAGAAAACAGGAAAATAAATATGTATCTAAATAACATATCTTTGAATGTAAACCTAAAATCAGTTTCACAATTTATTGCCTCTTCCTTTCTCAAATCACTGGTTGAAGGTGATATACTGAAGGCATCCCAAGAGGCTAAATTGTGGCTAATCTTCAGGCTTAAAAGCATTCATGAACCAGTAACCAAGATTTTAATTCAAAAGATTAGTGCAAGTAAAATATCATCAACTACAAATATGTGCATAAAATCTCTGAAACACTGCAACCTGCTAAGAAATCCAAGCATGCAGCTGTCACAAGGCATCCTTCCAAATTTAACAGAGCAAGCTTTTCTAGTCCTGAAATGAATCAACATGTTACTGAAAATGGAAGACAAAGAGATGGAAAAAATGCATGCAATCTTTAAAACAAAAATCTAGTGCAACTAACAAAATCGGTGCAGATTGGAATTATTGAAGGCATGCAGGTAATTAAATGCATGTAATTAAAAACATCACAATAATACAAGGTCAGGCACAGTACCTCTTAAGAAACTGACCCCAGAATTAGTGACTTTACTGCATGAAATCTCAAGACTCTTCAAATTTGTAAGCTCTGGAAGGAAATTAATTGAATAAGTTGCAATTTTGGTTATTAAACCATGTAAGTTTTCAGTAATTGTAATACCAAGAAGGCAATAATTACACTTCTACCAAAACAAATGCATGCTGACAATTTTACTATTCTCAAACACAATTAACATGATAAATAGTTGCATCATTGCCTTGCAATTCCAGCTTCTACTGAAGAGAAAAATCATCAAAACCAACACTAGCAAGAATTTCTATTGAACCAAACCTTTGCCATAATATATTGGCACCCTTCATAAAACTGACAATTGTTATAATGCAATGTGTCAATGAAATCATTTAAACAAAACTACATCTTATTTCAAGCTTTTTTGACAAAACCAGGTAAAAAAATAGATATAGCTCTGGTAATCTGTAAGTCTCAACAAAAGCAGTAAATGGCAGAAAAAACTGTGTAAAAGTAAACAGCAGACAGACTCTTTCATAAAATTCTCAATCAGAGAAATTTTCAGTTGGTAATAAAAGGGAAGAAAGGAGCAACAAACCTGATAGAGGCTTCATGTCAGCATCTGTTATGCAATTACACCACTTCATATTGAGAGATTCCAATCTGGTTAAACCTGACATATGAATGATATCATTAAACTAAAATACATACATCTGTTGAAGTACAGTAGATCAAGACCTGTCCATACTTAAGGTTCCACAAAACACAATATATAAGAACCAACCTTGAATATGAACCAGGCCTCCATGAATCCCAGGACATCTCTCCAAATCCAACTTGACCAAGTTAACAAGGGCAGAAAAAGTACTCATTCCTTCAGCAGAAATATCATTGTTTCTTCTAAAACTCAAACTAGTCAAGTTTGATAGACCTAGAAGATCCAAATATAGTTGTAGTAAACCTTAGGAAATAAGTAATATTTTCACAAAATTTTTGGATGTAACTACAAGATCAGCCCTACATGTAAACAAAAAATTTTGGAAAATATTATGTCAATTTTTTTCCCAAGGCAGATGATAGAGGTAAACAGAAATAGCAAAGCTACCACTAGACCAGCAATGGATCCTCTGCAGTTGGAGAAGCCTGCTGTTCTCTGTTGTTGAATTCATCTTGACTTTCCATGAGATCTAATGGCTCCACCAAGAGCCACATGTCCCTATACTCAAAAGAGTAATGAAAAGAAGTGAAACAGCAGGCTTCTCCAACAGCAGAGGATCCATTTCCCCACTAGACCATTTCAAATATTATTTCAACTGTGATCAGAACAAATTTTCAATATGGAGAATTCATTGTCACAGGGAAAAATTGAGATGGAATGAAATAATCTATATCTGATCATTCGATGAATGGTTGTTGAATTGAAAAGTGAAAAAAACTACATGTCATAATTCATACAAATGATCTACTTGAGATTTCCATGCGCATATTTTTCAATGAAGAAGGGAAAACTAAAAACTCAATTTAAAAACACTCGTGTTAATAGTAGATACATTGGGAAAGAAAAATGTTCTGAAGCCATATATGTAAAGGTCAGAAATATTTCAAAAACTTTATTTCTGATGAATAAAGGTACATTAAAAAGATGCCAAAAGATCAACACTTTGGAAACAAATACTTGGGAGTTATTAAGAATGGCTGATGCATGGACTGTCAGCCCTTAAGAATGGCTACACGAAAAGAAGAAACAGAAAGATTACCACTGATATACTCCAAGCCGTGGTCTGAAATCTGGTCACAGTGATTAAGATTCAAGGTTTGAAGATTCTTACAATCTTGAAGGTAAATCAGCCCATAATCAGTGACATCAGACCCAGAAAGATCCACAGATAGTAAAGATGACCCCTGCGATGAAATGATGGGCATCCAGTTGTCGTTCACTCCAGGATATTCTCCCAAGTAAAAGTCCTATTAAACAAGGAATAACACCTCAATCAATAACAACAAACTAATAAAAGTGAAATTTTTATGAAATTATTACCCCAACATGCCAAACAATTTAAAAGGATTTACCTGGAGAGCACAATCTTGAAAAGCTTTAAGGGAAGCACCAGTTAGATGTTGGGAGGAAACCAATTCATTAAGAATTTGCTGACTTATATCCCGTGGGACCGTGGAAAATGTGCTATACTTATGAATATCCTGCATGAGAAGGATTCCAGTTGTTAGATCAAAATAAAAGGAAGTGTTTGGACCAAGCATAATTTTTGTTCAAAAGGTACCTCGCATATTTTCTGAACGCACAAGTCCAACAGCGATGGACATTCTCCCTTTTGTAAACGAAAATCCATGGAAGGACAAGAAAATGAGTACACTGACCATTTCAAACTCCCACTTTTGCTATATCTTCGTGAAAGTCTTCTATGAGAACTATCTTCATTGTTCTGCTCTTGCTTCCTAGAACAAGCTCCCCCCATCGAGAAAATATCTTGTAATCAATATATGTCATAAAAATTGCAGGAGAACACTAGTGTAATCCATTCAATAACCAAAAATGAATATATGCACCCTACTTCACCCTGTAAAAATAAGAGGGAAAAGTACAGCTGAATAAGTTTTCAGCATACTTGATCATTCAGGAATTGACTTATTTTTAAAATAATTCTCAACAATCGGAGAAATTTATGAAGAAGACAAACAATATTCTTGAAAGTCAACTAGCCCAGAGATTGCAATTACTGAATCAGTTTAGGAATAAAAGCACCAGAGCAGAAAATCAGCATTTCTGAGGGAATTAAGACTTGAAACCAAAAATCAAAACGTAATGGTCATATTACCTCAAGTGAAACCCGGGAAAGTTTCCTCTCAAAGAAACAAGAAATTATATAGTCTCTTATATATACCTACACACTATCAGCAATTCAGCCCAATATCCGAAGTATCCCGATCCCTACAATTTCGGATATTATCTTCTCAATATCCGGCACGAAGCGCGAGATAGAGTGCTTTACTATTAGAAATAGAGTGATCGATCACCAGAAAACCAAAGAAAGAAAACGGCAGGCACACTTTCTCGGGAAGCAAACAGACTAAATCATTTCACCAAAAAATAAACAGACTAAAATCAAGGAAGAAGAAGAAAACGGAGAAATCTGAGAGAGTAAAAACTGTACCCTAACATGATGGTTGATCGTGGTGTTTTCTCAATCAAGAACGATCATCGAAGAAGAAGAAGAAGAAGGTGATATTTGAGTTTCAGTGATGAAAACAGAAAACCTGAAAAATGGAGATAGTGGGAGCGAGAAAATAAGAGACTGGTGAGTACGGTTACGACCGAGCCGGAAAACAAGCCAATGGGAGGAGGACACGTGGAGGTTCGGTGAAGGAAGAAGGTTCGGGATTAGGTGAGAGAAAAGAATAAAGGTAGAGAGATTCCAAATAATGAAGTTCTTGACTTTATCCATATAGAGAAGGATATGGGCCCCACCTCAGATGCTTGTGGAAGCAGTTTTGTACGCTATATTTTCTTCTCTTTTTGTTTAATCGGTTACATTCATTTATTTTGTTAGTTATATATTCAGTCAAAGGTCTATTTTGGTTTTAAATAAATTTTTTAATATTTATTTTAATTTTTAATGTTTTAAAATGTTTAAATTGATCTTACATATTGAGAAAATATTTTATTTTAATTTCAAATGATTAAATTTGATCATATTTTTCTCGTCTCTCATTTGAAGTCTAAATGACTTGCTAAGAATAACTCATAGCTCTGAATACATCGCATTCGAATTTGAAACGAGAGAGATATGATCAATTCCGCTTGTTTGACCATAAAATGAGTGGTCTACTTTAGGAATTCATTTGATTTTGTTTGCTAATAACTCTAACTAGATAGAGAAAGTACTCTTTGAGAACAATATGTAACTCTGGACTCGTCATATTCGAACTTGAAATGAGGGAAATATGATCAAAATGAAATAGTTTGCCAATATTTAGGACCCATTTGAACATTTTGAAATATAAAAGACCAAAATGAACATTTAGACATACATTTAAAACTAAAATGACCTTTTGAACAATAACTTAGGGTGCGTTTGGTATGCTGTGATCTCATACCCGTCATCTTATATACTATAGTATCTTGGATGTTTGGTGTTTGGTAACGCCATGATGTCGTCATACGTCGACATCCAAGATAATACCCTGTCATCAGATGACAGCAAAAAGGGTGTGATCTGATGTCGACACAAAAACTATGTTATCTCATATGTCAGCGTTTACAAGGGCATTTTTCAATCAAAGTTCCAATTTTATCCTTTTTAGTTTATTTTTTTTAAATAAAACTTACTATATATTTGATTCCTAAATTTATAACTAGTCAACTAATTTGTTAATGAATAATCAAAATATATGACTCATTTGTCGAATTATTTCAATCGCTAATTATTTAGTCATTGGGTCAAATTTAGGGACCAAAAAGAAATTAATATAAATTTAGGGATAAAAAAGTTTTAATAAGTATAAATTTAGGGATCAAAAAATATAAAATCAGTTTAAATTTAATGACTAAATCATATATTTATTTTGAAAATATTAATATATGTTTTTAAGATGTTAATAAGGGTAAACATGAAAATTTAAAAAAGATTAATGTTATTCACAAGAAAGTACTAAACATATGCATCTTATATCTCTGACATCTACTATCGTACCAAAGGGACCCTTATAATAACAACTCCTTGCTTATTGTTTTGAAAATGATAATAAAAAAAAAATGTTGTTTACGTATAGAAGAAAATCATGTGAAATTTTTATAAAAATTGATTGATAGTGAAATAAGAACCTAGATTTTAGGGATATTTGTTAGATGTATTAGATGAAGATGATCTTGAACAGATATGTTGATTATATATATTTTGTTCATTTGATGAAATCTTTAGTTGAATGATTGTAATTATTTTTAAAATTAATAATTATTAGTTTTTCACAGTGGATTGGGAGTATTTATAATTTATATTTAAATAGAAAATAAAAATAAATAAATATTAAATTTCAATTTCAATTTCAAGCCTCTCACACTTTAGAACAAACAAATTCTAACATAGATAATCAAGTTTGGTTGGTCTAGTGGTTAGCTCATTAGGTCGCTTAAGCAAGTGTCGGGGGTTGGATTCCCGCCTTGTGTATGCAGCAACCAATTGGTCACCGACAAACCCTTAAATGGAGCACAGATCCGCGGAGGAGTAGTCCTTAGCCCATCGGACTGGGGGATACTTTGGGCAACCCAAAAAAAAATCTAATAGAAATATTTGATCTATGTAATGGAGCAACTCAAATTGTCTCAAATTGTCTTAAGGGTGATCATCACAATAGTCTATATTTGTAAAATCATGTGATTGTAACATGTTATGTATGACATTCAATTTATAATATGAGATATATTTCTAGTAGTTGAAAGTTATACTTGCCCGAGTAACTATAGATGTTAAGTGTGCTACAGTGTATAGTTTTGTGGTTTATTTCCATATGATATTAATAAGTCATATGAGATCTCCCGTCGATTCCATGTCTTCAATACTTGTGCTGCAAAGGTTAGTCCAGTCATGAGGGAGGTCCCCCACAGTAAGACTATGATGCCCAAGCAGTGACGGAGATAAGGGGGGCTGGTGGGGGCCACGGCCCCCCCCAAAATTTCAGTATTTATTACAAATTAGTCCTAATATAGTTTAATTGTATGCATTATAATCCCAACGGCCCCCCTTTAGTGTTAAAAAAAAATTTCTGGCCCCTCCTTGTTAGCATTTCTGGCTCCGTCACTGTGCCCAAGTCAATGAGATATAAGAGAGGTCAAAGAGATATTATGATTAGAGTATATATGAAGGTGAGTTTATATAGAACCTTGAGGTACATTTGGGTAATTCCACCGACCTGAGAGTAGAGGGATTCGATCAACCCAAAAGTAGTGGGGGTCGATCGGTCATACCTCATCTACATCAGATATAATTATATTATTATTTTCAAGAAAAGTCTTATTTTCACTATAAAATATATTTTTGAAGAAAAAGAAGTCAGGACTTGAGGGTTACTTTTAATGTTTCACCCTATTTTCGGTTTGAGTTTGAAAAGTTGGGATTACGTGATTGCCCTCTATTTTTAGAGAAAGTGGAACTTTTTAATTTACTATCCAAGAGATGAAATGTGTTTTCGTTTATTATTTAGAAGACATGTTTACTATTAGATACAACCTTCTAAGTAACAGTTACGTACTTTCCTCTTGGACAGAAGTTACCTCTTATGTGAAAGTTGTTTTCCTCTCAAGTAGATGACACCTCAATAGTCTTATTAGAAATAATAATACAAGTCTTATATACTTTATTAAATGTTATAAACTATCTAATATAAAATAAGAGCCATGTAGGAGCAATATGTTTATAAGATTAATTTCTTAATGACAGATTTTACAAAGAGTTTTGTGAGAATTGAAGAAAGGAAATACAAGTATACTTTACAAGGAACAGAATCAAATGCTTCTCTCACCAATCACCATCATTTTCTGCTGAATATGATGATTAAGTACTATATTACAAGGAGAAGATGAACAAAATATTACAAATTCTATCATTCTACAAAAGCAGGCTCTTTTAATCAATAGGAACTTCAACTTCCATTTTTAGGTCAGATTGGCCAAGAACCTGATACAATAGATTAGAAAAATAATCATTTTCATCATTTGAAATAGAAAGAGAAGTAAGGCAAAAAAGAAATAGGAAGTACAAACATTTAGAGAAAAAAAAAATTTACTCTTGTGCGTAAATAAATCCTAAATTAGTTCATATACAATACCATGCTACAAAACAGTCCTTTTCTTTTGGTTAAATTACATAAAACCTCCATGAGCTTACGGAAAAAATCCCCTTTAACTTTGAAATATGATAAAAGGTCCTTGAACTTCTGATTTTGTACAAAAGACACTTTTTGCTAAGATTTTCATACAAAAAAATCAATTTTTTTTTTTTTATAATTTTATGATTGTTGCATTTTACATTGATTCAAAATTAAATTAATTAGGCTTAAGTGCAATTTTGGTCCCTTAACTTTTGCAAAGGTCTCAATTTGGTCCCCTAACTTTTTTTGTTACAATTTTGGTCCCCTAACTTTCGCAAAGGTCTCAATTTGGTCCCCTAACTTTTTTTGTTGCAATTTTGGTCCTCTAACTTTTGAAAGCGTCTCACTGTTGGTCCTAAGTGCACTTTTTCCATTCATTATCTGTCGTTAGTGCCGATCTGGCAAGATGAGTTGGCTGATGACATGACAAATATGGGTGAAGTGGATTAAAAAATGACCATTATGCGAAGACGTTTTCATGACTTGGAAGTTCACTTGGGACCAATAGTGAGACATTTTCAAGAGTTAGGGGACCAAAATTGCAACAAAAAAAGTTAGGGGACCAAATTGGGACCTTTGCGAAAGTTAGGGGACCAAATTGAGATCTTTGTGAAAGTTAGGGGACCAAAATTGCAACAAAAAAAGTTAAGGGACCAAATTGAGACCTTTGCAAAAGTTAGGGGACCAAAATTGCAACAAAAAAAGTTAGGGGACCAAATTGAGACCTTTTCGAAAGTTAGGGGACCAAAATTGCACTTAAGCCAATTAATTATTATCGTAAATAATAGTGGCTAAAAACTAAAAATTCTTGATTTTATCAACGAAAATTTTAACAAAATGAGTTATTTACACAAAATCAAAAGTTCAGGGGGTCTTTTGCCACTTTTTAAAGTTCAAAGGAGTTTCTTGCATAATAGTTATAGTTTAGAAGGGTTTTATGAATTTTAGCCTTTTCTTTGTTACTACTTTTTCTTTTTCTTTATTCCATCTCATAAGTCCTTCACACTGCCAGGGAAGGAATTAAAGGCAGAACTCAATAAGGAACTCAAATAGATTTCATTATATGACCCACAGACCCAATAAATTAATAAAACAGCAAGGAACAAATAATGAAATAATAATCATATACTCATTATCTGAATTGTTCATATTGAAGATTTGCCAGAAAATATACCGACCTTAATGAAGTCAACCAATTTCAAAAAGGAATCTTTTGTGTATCCTGCTTCTTCGAGTACTTGACTCAGTACTTGCTGCAAATGATAGAACAGAGAACAGAATTATTACAGCTCCTCTTAAATCTAAAGATGTGTATGAAAACTTATGCATAAAACCTATGCAGAAAAAGCAAAAAATGCTAATAGTGTCCTTTTTCTTTGAAAACCAAATACTACACTACTTTCAATTATCACCTTTAAGATTTAAACCTTTCTATTCAATTTTCTGTTACATAGAATCAGACTGTCATTTATTATCTTTTGATAAATGAGTATGCTGCATAACAAAAGAGTCTGAAGGGGCGCCTCGAGAAGGGTCTAAATTCTGAAGGATAATAGTTCAGAATTGCTCAAAATTGAAGGAGGGTATTTGTAATCTTCCCCTCTTCTTTTCACATACAGTTCATAGATAGGTAATACAAACAGCAGAAACAGATAAGATTATATCACAAATAGCTTGGGTTGGAGAGAACTTTGATAGTTTAAGGGGGTATTTGATAATAGTTAATAATTGAAGTGAGGTATTTGCAAGCCTGCATAGTTTATGAGGGTTATTTGCAAAAAAAAATAATAGACAAAGGTACTTTCCAACTTTCACTTTCAATGTTTAGGAGGTTATTAGCAAAAAGATCATGATCGAAATGAGGTACTTTCCAACTTTCACTTTCATCGTTCAGGGAGAGTCATAAAAGAGGGTATTTGCATTTTTTTTCAGATGGATACAATATTTGGCATTTCCTTTCCTCTTTGGAGAACAAGGCAAGAAACTAAGCCCAAGAGATTGAAACAAACACCATATATTGAAAGAGAAACATATTTCACTAAAATCAGACTTCAGAATAACAAACTTTCCAGCTCCTCTTTTCTCTAAAGCACCTTCCTTTAAAACCACATAATTGATTGAGCAATACCAAAAGCGACTGATATTTTTTACAATACCTCTCTCTGTTCATCTGATATGAATGGACCTGACAAATCCTTTAGTACGTCCAGCATATCTACAAAAGACACCTTCCCATTTCGGTCTGTATCGTACACCTTGAAAATCACTGAGACAGGATGAGAAGAAGAAAAACTCAAGAAAAGTAGCAACCATAAGCGCTTAAAAGCAATGGCACAATCTCAATTCATTTTAATATTTATTATGACTAAACCTAGTTTTTAATCCCTGAATTTATCTCAAAATTATGATTTAGTCCCTAGATATAGGAAATACACTTTTTAGGCTTTAATTTTTTTTACAAACGTTCACTATTTAGTCTTTGAAACATTATCCATGGGAATTAAATAATTTAAGTTTTATAAAAATATTAGGGACAAAAAAGTGTATTTTCAGTATTCAAAGACTAAATTATAGTTTTGCGACAAATTAAGGACTAAAAAATAGATTTTCTCTGCTATTATTACTAATGTAGCTTCATAGTTGGGATTTAACCTTCTTACAGATTGCAAAAGCTAATGTGAACACTAGTACACTTTGACAAGTTACAAAGTTCATTTTCTGCCATATGAGTTATGACAATCACATACGTTCTATCTTTTGCTGTGCACTAGTTTGGGCACTGAATGCAGACAAGAAGGCCACAAAGTCTTTAAAATTCAAACCATCAACCATCTTGAGTAGCCTCTGCATATGATCAAATAAAGCATAAAAAAAAAGGATGGTTTATCACATACCACCAAAATCATATATTGGTGCAAAAGAAAGTGCATTAGTTTCGAAGTGGATTCAAAATCTTATCTTAGCTATATGTAAATGACTAAAATCCTATTTTGATCCCTCACATATTAGTGTTTTCTCAATTTAGTCCCTCACAAATTTGTTTGTTATCAATGTTAGTCCCTCTGTCTAATATTTGACTAAATTGGTGACATATCATCATTAACTAAAAACAGGATATATTAATTAATGGCGTAATATTTTAAAAGATCACATAAGTAAATTTTATTTTCATATTAACAAAAAAAATTTGTAAAATATCTAGAAATTTTATTTAAAATCCCAAAAATATAGAAAATTACTTATAAAAACTATCTTTAATAACAAAAAATATGTTTATGTAATAATTAACATGCCATGTTCATCAACTAATGGTGTTACATCTTCAATTAAAGTTGTTACATCATCAACTGAGTTTAAAGTTAGATAGGACTAACATTGATTCTAAACAAATTGAGAAGAGAATTCTAAGAGGGACCAAAATGAGGTTTTCGTCCTATATAAACCAAAACTCTATTTTGCTCCATGGAAAAGGAGATCTGCATTATTAATACTGTGTAGCCATATAGTGTTCATATGAAATTACTTTCCTGATTCCTCATCCAAAACAGCTCAAAATTGAGTAACATACTAACATTAAGTGGTAACTGTGAGTGACAAGTAATTTAGAAATCTCTTTCTCTAAAGTGAATCAAGTCACTACCTGAGAAAGTGGATTCAATGCAAACTCAGGGACAGATAAGAACTCATCAGCTGAAATAAATCCTTTGGCATTACGATCGAGTTGACAGAACCTCTCGTACAAGGACACTATTTCCTGCTGAGAAACTGAATTTGACACCCAAAAGAAAAAAAAAATGTGTAATTGAGAAAACAGTAAGATTAAGCAATCACCATCAAAGGAAAGACCAAGATCAGGAAAACCCACATAAAGAATTGCAGTACTTTTGGACTTCCTCAATATCATATTGAGTTAGCATTGATGATGCACTCCCCATTAGTACTAGGCTTCCTTCAAACTATAAATTGAAGAATATTTCACACTTAATCCAACAACCTGATAAGTGATAACCATAATCAAGCACATAAAAAAACCAAAATTAAGTGAATAAATAGAACCATGCTTTAGTCCCGGAAAATTAGGGCATCCATGGGTTTGTGCTTAAAAATAACAAAAATCATTGCATATTAATCCGTTTATTAAGTGATTCTGAATACCAAAAAGGACTAACCTGAAATAAATTGGTTGTTTTCAAATTCAATAACCAATTTGCACATTCAGGTACTATAGCTAACAGTACAGTGCCAATTTACTGATAGAATAAAAGAATCAAATTGGTAGTTTTCTAGGGAGAAGGTTCCCTGAAGTTATTTTGATTTTTGGCTATGAAGTTCCTTAAGTTTGTTTAAATTTGCCTAAAACATTGCAAAATACATCGTTTTAGGCAAAACATTAGGAAATTCACACCATGGTAACTTCAGGATATTATAAAAGAGAGGGAAAGAAGAAGAAACCTGAAACTCTGAAATCTCACAGCTTGGGATGCTTTGGAATTGAGCGCAGAGAAGAGTGAAGAGATATATGGAGACGTAAGTTGCTCTGTCAATTTTGAAACCATCATTTGGTAACGACGAAGTGCGAATACTACTTCTTCGATGCCTATCCCCTTAGCTCGAATATTCATTCAGTGGGAACGTGCGCAAAGAACAAATCACAAGCAAACAAATAAACAAACCCATCAATAAAAAGCCTTCCTTTTTAGTGTTTATTTTTTTTTTTTGCACTTGAATTGTATTTTTTGATAAATTTTTGGATAAAATTTAAGATTTGATTAGGAGTATAGTAGAATGAAGCACTTATTGATGAAATGGAAAATAAAAAGACGGGCTGAGATAGATGAGAGGGATTGTTTGGATATTTGAAGAGAGAGAAAGAAAGGAAGAGATTGAAAAGGAGTATGGGATGAGAGATTATTTTTCTTCTATTTTCTTTCTAGTGTGTGAAGCAATTATTTTTCTAAAATATTCTGATTTTCAACTCTACAAACAAAAGAATGAGGTCACAAACATTCCTTTCTCTATTTTTTTTCTTTAATCTTCAATCTAAATATACTCTTTTTTATATTTGGAAAGTTGAAGATTTTAAGGATTAACTTTTAATTTTTCATCCTTCACAAATTCCAAATACCCCATATTAAAATATTTTGAGAAAGGAGTTACTTTACAAATCATGGTTGTGAAAACCGGACCAGCCGGTCCAACCGGTTAAACAGTGAACCGGATACTGGTCCGGTCCAAGTCATGGCAAGAACCAGGGATGCCCACAACCGGCAAACCGGGCTGAACCGGCGGTTTTGACGGTTCAGAATTTTGTTTCTTTTTGGTTCAGGTACTAACCCAAATAAAAAAAAAAAAAATTGAACCTGTCGCCCTAAAATTGTTGAAATCAAATCACGATTGCAAAATGAAGACTCCATTTTCTTCAATCTCCCTCAGTTCGTCGTCTTCCACACCACAATCGATTGTCTTCCATGCCTCATTGTCGTCGTCGCTGCTTCGTCACTGGCTTGCCGCTCTGTTTCTTTCCTCCTCGCTGTTGCTGATGAAATTTTAAATTAATTTGAAGTTAATTGAAGGAGGCGATGTTGCAGGCGAAGAAATATTTTGGATCCCGGATATAGAGCCTTTTATTGATTCCTCAATTAAGATGATTAGTTATTTAAAGAAATTTCAAATTAATTTGAAATTAAGTGAAGGAGGCGATGATGCAAGCGTAGAAAAGAGCAAACATTTATTTATATTTTTTATATATATATTGCATTTTCATTGTTTTTTATTTACAAGAGTTTGTTCATTGTTGGTCTTATTAGGAATGACTTTTTGTGAAGATAATTAATATATTGAATATTTGAATTGAATTTTATTATATCTAATATTTTTTTAATTATGATTAGCAATTTTTTATTTTCTATCTATTATTTATGAATATATTATTTATTTATTTATTTATGAACGGTTCGACCCCGATTGAACCATTGAACCTTGAACCGCTGCTTCAACTGGTTCAATGGCCGGTCCGATTTTAATAACCTTGTTACAAACAGAAAAATAGTAAAAAAAGATTAATCTTCTCTTCTCTTCCCTTCCAATTATCCAAACAAGAGCTCACTCCATTAGAGTTTGTTATATCTCTCACATCTAAACACTGAACATTGCAAACTTTGAATGTTCAAGTAGGGGAGCGTTCCGCCTTAGAGGGAAGGACCCGCGCGAGCAGTTGTGGACAAAGAGAAAGCGAGAATGCTGGCTTGAGTAACGCAAACATTGGTGAGAATCCAATGCCCCGAAAATCTAAGGGTTCCTCTGCAAGATTCATCCACGGAGGGTGAGTCAGGGCCTAAGATTAGGCCAAAAGGCGTAGCCGATGGACAACAGGTGATTATTCCTGTATTACCCCTTGTTGGTCCCGAGGGACGAATGAGGTTAGGTTAGTCGAAAGATGGTTATCGGTTGAAGGACGCAAGGTGTCCTTACTTTTTCAGGGTAAGAAGGGGTAGAGAAAATGTCTCGAGCCAATGTTCGAGTACCAGGCACTACGGCGCTGAAGTAACACATGTCATACTCCCAAGAAAAGCTTGAACGACCTTCAACAAAAGGGTACCGGTTTTTGACTAATTTTAATTTAGGTAAAAATACTTTTGGTACTTCTAAGATATGAAGTTAGATTCAATTAAACCCTTAAAGTGTTTTTGGGTCAATTGTAACCTCAATCTCTTCTTTTTCGGGTGTATACTTGACTGGAATGTGAAACATTAAGAGTATAATTGACCCAAAAATAACTTAAGAGATACAATCATATAACTAAAATTAACCACATACTTTGAAAGTACAAAAACTACTTTCTTAATAAAACTTGAGAGAAAATATTTATTTTATTGTCAATAAGATGTGATATTTTAATGTGATATATTTCTTTTCTTACTTTTACTCAAAAGTTACATAAATAAAAATTAAAAAATAAAAGGTATCACGCGTCCACTTTTTGTAAATTTTATCTAATCATTAGACTTGGTCACAATGTGACACAATTCATAAAATATCATCATATGATATTAAAAAAAACTTAAAAAAAATATTGTACGGAATTGTCACATCTCACATCTAAGTATAACTCATATTAATTTTTTTTAAAAAAAAAATATCTTCAATTCTTAAAATATTTTGTAAATTATGAGACGTCCTTTTTAAGGATTCTAAAAAAGGGCGGAAATCCAAAATTATTTAATCTCCAACCAAAAAGAAACGAAACGAAATGAAAAGAAAAGGACTTGTGAGGATCAAAATTAGGATTATCTTGAAAGTTCAACAGATGGATTAAACAGAGAAAAAGAAATAAGATTGACTATAGGAGGCACTAGATGAGGATGATGAGTCATGACGGGATATTTTATCTTTTGGATGTATTTCCTGTAAATGACACAATGGATTGAGACTTGAGTTTGGTCAATTTAAAGGGATAATTCATAATTATATCATGACTCGAAGCTGCTAGTGGAAGAATATATATTTAAAAAAAAAAAAGGTAAATTACACTTTGTTACCCTATTTTATGGATCAGTTTCACTTTAGTATCCTATTCTTTCAAAAGTGACATTTTAGTATCATGTTCTTTGCACCGTTAACACTTTAGTATCCAAATTTATTTTTTTGTTAAGTTTTGATGGCGAAGTGGCACGTGACCAATCACGTGCACAGTAAAAACACCCAAACATGCATTTTCCTTTCATTTTTCACGATTCAAATGTTAAAACACTCAAAAATCGTGAAAAGCACTAAGATCCGAAATGAGGATTTTAAAGTGTTTTATCGTTTGAATTGTGAAAAATGAGAGAAAATGGACATTTGACTGTTTTTATTGTGCACGTAATGGTCACGTGCGACTTTACCGTCAAAACTTAATAGAAAAATAAATTTGGGTACCAAAGTGTTAACGGTGCAAAGAACAAGGTACCAAGACGTCACTTTTGAAATAATAATGTACCAACGTAAAATTAGTTCATAGAACAGGATACTAAAATGTAATTTACTCTTAAAATTAAAATAATACAGAGTAAAAAAGGGAAAAGGGAAAGTTGTAAACGCTTTTTTCAATTATGATTCATTTTTAAGCATTCCTAATATACGGGAATTAGTATATATCTTGTTTTAACTTATAAAAACTAGTAAATAGCGTTTTATGCATTTAATTCTTTATATATATATATATATATTGTTAGAAAGATAAATGTTTCATTCATGAGAGAAAAGTTACTAAGTCATACGAGATCAACTAAGATAAAGATTTATAAATGTATAATTCTTCCCATTAGATATGGGCCTGGACGTGGTGGTGGTAGGAAGCCCAGTTCTGGGAGGCACAGGAGAGAATCTTCTCCACATGAGAGGCGAATTCCAGAGCCTCCTAATGAGATGTCTATTGAGGATGACCCTCTTTCAATTGTACCTTGCTCTTTAAACAAGGATGATGTTGAACCTGATGATGAGATGGTGGAAGCTACAAAAGCTTCTTAGTTGGTTTGGTTGTGACTTACCTTATCTTTTATCATGTGTTATGAAGTTTTTTATTTGGAATTATAGAGGTATTGGTAATCCCAATTTGTTGAGAAATTTTAAAAATTATATTGATGTTTATAAGCCTGACTGTGTTGTTATCTTGGAGACTAAGGGTGCGTTTGGATTCAAGAGTTAAGGTAAAGGAGGATAAAGGAATGTGGGAGGTAATAAAGGAGAGGTAAAGGATTTGTGTTATAAAGAAGGTTTTTAGTAAATTGTGTTTGGGAAAATGAGAGATAAAGGAGGAATTATGATGTGAAATTATTTTAAAGGGTATGTAATGATTGTGGTGGGTTGAAATAATAGTATTGGTATTTTAAATTTGTATAGGGGTAAAAATGATAAAAATAAAGGAGGATAAAGGAGTGTTGTTTTTTTGTTTGTTTTTGTGTTAGTAAAGTGGTATGAGTAATGATTGCCTCGAAATTTGTGCTAAAGGAGGAAGTTAATAAATGAGATTTTTGGAGTGGTAAGGTAAAGGAGGATGGAGGTGTGAATGTCGGACCAAAATGTGATTTTTGAGTACTGAATTGTAAACTTTTAGGGACTAGATTATATATTTTTCCTGTTTACTATCTTTGAATTTCATTTTAAAATTTTGATACTACAAAAAATATTACCTATGTATATAATAGAGAAGGGACCAAAATGTATATTTTCCGGGGTATGAATTATGTATTTTTCTAAATTTTCTTCTTCAGTAGTTGCAGAACAAAAAATATTAACATATATATACAAAATGATGGACCAATATGTATATTTTTTACACTTCAAAAAATATTACTTATATATATACTGGAGGAAGGACCAAATTGTAAAGTCTTGGGGAATGAATTATATATTTTTTCCCATTACTGTTTTTTAAATATGTTCATAAATTTTTAAACCACAAAAAATATTACCCATATATATACTGTAGGAGGGACCAAAACCTATATTTTTGGGGTCTTGATTATATATTTAACTCATTGATCAAAATGTAAATAACATGGACTTAATAATTTTATTTTAAATTTTTACTCTAAAAAATATTATTAAATAATTGAAAAATAGAGGAAGGAATACGAATATATCAAAAATTATAGGCCAAAGTCCTATTTTGGTCCCTCAGTTATGCTCCATGTTCCAAATTGGTCCCTCAGTTATTTTTTGTTCCATATTGGTCCCTCAGCTATATATTTTGATGACTCAAGTATTGACTTATTAAGTTAGCATTATTTTTTAAGTAAATTAATATAAATTATATATCTACACTATATTATATGTCTAAGGGTCTTCTGGTAGTCGGTCATTTAAAATTATAGTATAAAATAAATTATTACATCATAATACATAAAATAAAATAATTTAAAATATATATACAAAAGAAAAACCCATCCCACGTCCATGTATCATCCCATCCCACGTTCATGATGTATTATTCAAATAAAAACTATCCCACGTCGTCCATCTTTATTTTTTTTAGGCCAAAACGTGATTCATCTTCATTAACTTATAATAACATATCTATCTTAATTTAAAATTTTTTTTCACCAATTTCAAATAATTTTTTCTGTTATTTTTTAATGTTCAATAAAAAATGAAAAGAAGTTATTTTATTAGTAAACTTTTTAACTAATATTTTGAGTATTTTAAAATAAAATGTGAGAGAGAGAGAGAGAGAGAGAGAGAGAGAGAGAGAGGTGAGTAAAAAAATAGTAAGAAAAAATGAAGGAGAGAGAAAGTTGTAAGGGTAATAAAAAAATATTTTTATATGCAATTTACAAATATGCCCTTTGAAAATTTTATTATTTTATAGTAAAAAGTAGGTAATTATAGGTAGTTGAGTAGGGATATGTTAGTAATTTTAAAAGATAAAGGAGAGATAAAGGAATGATAAAGGAGGAAAATAAAGGAGGGGGAGATAAAGGTAACACAAACAACATTTGTAACTGTAGATCTGGTATTAAAGGAGTACTGGGAGATAAAGGAGGATAAAGACACTGTAAAGGGGGATCCAAACGCAGCCTAAGTGTTCCTCTGATAATGCTAAGAGTATGTTTTGTAATTTGGGTTTCAGGGAATGCATATGTCAAGATGGTCAAGGACGTGCTGAGGCATCTAGTTCGCATGGAATCCTGGTTGCATCAAAATTCACAGTCCCCAATTACATAAAAGATATCCATATCAACATTGAGTATAATAACAAGAGATGGTGGTTTACCCCTATCTATGCCAACCCACATCCGGAGAATAGACAACACTTATGGGAAGAATTATACAATATTAGACCAAATAATGATGAACCATAGGCTGTCATGGGAGATTTTAATGAAATTACAAATGCTTCTAAAAAGAGAGGTGGGGCTCCATTTGATGTCACTCGTGGGAGAAAGTTTCTCGAATGGGTTGACAGGACTCATCTTATTGATGTAGCGGTTGATGGCCCTTTCTTTACATGGTGTGGCCCAAAAATTGGCCAATATGATCGGGTGTTTGAGAGACTTGACCGTCTTCTTTGTAATGAGACCTGAAGGCTTGAATTTAATGAGGCCACGATGAGAGTCTTGCCTAGAGCTTACTCGGACCATCATCCTCTTCTTCTCCAACTTGATGGAGTTAATTCTAACTCGCAATTGAAACCTTTTCATTTTGAGACGGCGTGGACCACACATAATCAATTCAAGGATTTTGTTGCCAACAATTGGAATGCCTACAGTGAGTGGAAGCCAAGGGTTAGTAACTTTACTGAAAAAGTCAAGATTTGGAATAAGCAGGTTTTTGGCCACATTGATAGGAATAAGAAAAGGATTATGAATAGATTAAAATGAATACAAAACAGTCCAGATTTGAACATCAACCCTTTTTTACAAAATTTGGAAAAAGATCTACATAAAGAGCTCAATTTAGTGTTTTCCCAAGAGGAGATACTTTGGCACCAAAAGTCTAGAAGCAATTGGTTATTAAAAGGGGACAAAAATACTCGTTACTTCCATACAAAGACTATTATTAGGAGGAGGAGAAATAAGATTAAAATGCTCAAGGACTTGTCGGGTACCTGGGTGGAGGATGTGGATGTTGTCAAAGGTATGGTTGTGGACTTTTATAAGCAGCTTTTTGCTGATGATCATGCTGCCCGCACCCCTTTAATAACTTCTAGGGGTTTCGTGTCGGTTGAGCTGTCCAGGTTGAATCAACTTGATGCTCCACCTACCTTAAATGAGCTGAAAAATGCCCTTTTCTCCATGGGCAGAACCAAAGCTCCGGGGAAGGATGGCTACCCGGCTTTGTTCTTTCAGAAAAACTGGTCCATTGTGAAAGAGAGTATGTTTGATGTTATTCAAAAGGTTTTTAGTGGTGAATTTAGGTTAGAGGATATTAATAGTACTCTTATTGTCCTCATACCTAAAATTGACCATCATGAGCTTATTAGTCAATTTAGACCCATTTCTTTATGTAATGTGATTTACAAATGCATCTCTAAGATTATTGTGAACAGGTTAAAGGATTTCTTACCGTAATGGACCTCTCCTCTACAGGCAAGTTTTGTGCCAGGTAGAAGCATTCAGGATAACATCATCATTGCGTAGGAGATGCTTCATTCCATGAGGAAGTCTAGAGGTAGGAAAGCTTTCATGGTTGTTAAAATTGACCTAGAGAAGGCATATGACAGAGTTAGTTGGGATTTCCTTGATGATGTGATTACTGAATTAAGAATTCCTAATAATTTTAAGAGGCTAATATTAGATTGTGTTACTTCTACTTCTATAAATATACTATGGAATGGTGAGAAGACGAATACCTTTAAGCCTTCGAGGGAATTGAGGCAAGGGGATCCTCTTTCCCCATATTTGTTTGTCATGTGCATGGAAAAACTGTCTCAGGTTATAGATGATAGGGTGAATGATGGGAGTTGGAGTTCTATAAGGGCTGGTTGGTCGGGCCCTAGTATTTCCCATCTTTTGTTTGTCGATGACATCCTCTTGTTTGGGGAGGACTCCTTGGAGCAAGCTGATTGTATGATGCAATGTTTGACGAATTTTTGTAATGCTTCAGGGCAAAAGGTTAACAATGAGAAAACCAGAATTTTTTTCTCTAAGAATACAAATGAATTAGTGAAAAATCAGATTTTGGCTATTACTCATTTTACTTGTACCGAAAACCTTGGTATGTATCTTGGGATGCCTCTTATACATGAAAGACAAACTAGGAGGGATTTCCAAAAGTTAATTGATAAAGTTAGAAACAAGCTTGCAGGTTGGAAAGCGAATTGTTTGTCTATGGCGGGTAGGGTCACTTTGGCTAAGTCTGTTATTTCTGCTATCCCATTCTATGCTATGCAATCAACTAGGATCCCTTTGAGTGTGTGTAATGAGATTGAAAGACTACAAAGAAATTTCATTTTGGGTCATGATAATAATTCTAGAAAAGTTCATACAATTAGTTGGGAAACAATTTGTAGAGATAAAATGCAGGGGGTCTTGGTATCAAGCGGCTTCATCATATGAATGATGCTTTCCTTATGAAGATTGGGTGGAAGATGAGGATTATGTTGGAGATTGTGCCCTAGGGCCAATCATTTTATAGA
>QANZ01017198.1:0-17697 GCA_003254925.1 Chamaecrista fasciculata
ATTATATTTTTAATTTTTTTTTTGACAGTGAAGCTAAGTTAAAAGAATACTTTTACCAAAAAAAAAGTGACAAGAAGACAAATTGATTTGAATTGAATAAATGGCGTTTTTCTCCCTTTTCATTTGCCATTCGGCAGTTGCAAGTTGCATGCTTTCATTTATTCAGCAAACCAAACAGAGCTTAGTACTGGCATTTCTATGTGCATTTGGGTTTCATTTCACTTGCATTTCCCTCTCATTTACCTTTGCTCATGGAATATAAAGCACATTCGATTCACTGACTCATTCATTTTATTCTTCAAACAATTTCTGCTGCTTCATTGGACTGCGACTCATTCATTTCATTCCTCCTAAACCAGCAGAACGGTGAGTTCGAGTTCATCTCCGGGAAGGTGCGTTTGGATCCTCGTTTTTGTCTTCCCGTTTTTGCTTGTTTATATTGTGATTTTTGGGGTCAATTTTGCTTTGCATGGTTTCTCAGTACACCCTTTTTAAGTGGGTACTGTAAGTTTAACCTCTAGATGCGTAATCCTTGTTGGTTTCTAGATGATTTGTCCTGGATCCAAAATTATCTTGTCTTTGTTTGCTCTTTTAGGAGCTAGATCTATTTTATCGATAATTTTGAGTGGGTGAATGTGATGGAGTAGATACTGATGGTAAGTGTGTCTGTGGCACCGGGTTTTTGATATTTGGTTCGTTTTGCCTGCAATCTCTGGATGATCAGTTGGAAGTGATACAGTGGATTCTTTTTCCTATTGATGTCAGAAGTCTTACGGATGTTTTCTGCCACGCACAATTCTGATTTTTCTGGGAAATCAAAATTGTAGCACTTCTTGATTTTTGTTTTTCAAATTTGAGAAGTAAAAATTGCAACAAAAGAATTGAAGCCCGATTTCTGTTTTATGGTGCCAGAGTTGTACTTGCTCTAAATTATAGGTTCCATGACCCGGGCATCGATGTTGTCCACCGCTGCCTTTACTCAATTGATTTCAAAATATGGCAGCAACTTTTCACAGTGTACCTTTGAGTCACAGAAGTTTTATTTTCTTCCTTCCCCCAAGGTTTTACTGTTGGTATAGAATTCCTGGAGTTTGCTGTGCCAATTCTTAGCGGAGGAATTGTTGGTACTATTTAGTAAATGAGCAATAACACTTTTCCTTTCTGTTATACAGATTTTAAAAGATGGCGGATGCTGAGGACATTCAACCTCTTGTTGTTGACAATGGAACTGGAATGGTCAAGGTTAGCTCTATCTGTTTATGAGGCGAAGATTTATTAAAGACATTTAGAATGCTAGAAATTGGAGATTGCTGCTTCTTGTACATTTATGGAATGGTCAAGGTTAGCTCTATCTGACCTGTATTTTACACAATTCTTGCAGGCTGGTTTCGCTGGTGATGATGCCCCCAGGGCTGTGTTCCCCAGTATTGTTGGGCGACCTCGCCACACTGGTGTCATGGTTGGGATGGGTCAAAAGGATGCTTATGTAGGTGATGAAGCTCAGTCGAAAAGAGGTATCCTCACCTTGAAGTACCCCATAGAGCATGGTATAGTCAGCAATTGGGATGACATGGAGAAGATTTGGCATCACACATTTTACAATGAGCTTCGAGTTGCCCCTGAAGAACATCCAGTACTTCTTACTGAGGCACCACTCAATCCCAAGGCCAACAGAGAGAAGATGACCCAAATAATGTTTGAGACTTTCAATGTGCCTGCTATGTATGTTGCCATCCAGGCTGTTCTGTCCCTCTATGCCAGTGGACGTACAACAGGTTTGTGAGTAGAGTAGATTTTGTTCCTATATATTTGGTCAGGGTTCTCAGTTTAGGTCGGTTTAAGTTTAGGCTAAATGCTGTAGGTTCAGTATGTAAGAGGAAATCTTCAGGCTTGAATGATACGGATGAACTTGAAATTTTGCAAAGCTGGTTAATGTTTTATTGAAGAACAACCATGATGGACAATATAATTCAATAGATACTTGTTTGATTGTGACACAGAAACCTCACTTTCCTTCTTGGTTTGTATTCTTATGAAACTATTGATTCAAAATAAATAGGTATTGTTCTCGATTCTGGTGATGGTGTGAGCCACACGGTTCCTATCTATGAAGGGTATGCACTTCCTCATGCAATCCTTCGGCTGGACCTTGCTGGTCGTGACCTAACAGATCACTTAATGAAAATTCTCACTGAGAGAGGATACTCCTTCACCACCTCTGCTGAACGGGAAATTGTCCGTGATGTGAAGGAAAAACTAGCATATGTGGCTCTTGATTATGAACAAGAGTTGGAGACTTCCAAGAGCAGTTCTTCAGTGGAGAAGAGCTATGAGTTGCCTGATGGACAGGTTATCACAATTGGGGCTGAGAGATTCCGATGCCCAGAAGTACTCTTCCAGCCTTCTTTCATTGGTATGGAAGCTGCTGGAATTCACGAAACAACATACAACTCTATCATGAAATGTGATGTTGATATTAGGAAGGATCTATATGGAAATATTGTGCTCAGTGGTGGATCGACTATGTTCCCTGGAATCGCTGATCGTATGAGCAAGGAAATTACTGCCCTTGCCCCAAGCAGCATGAAGATCAAGGTGGTTGCACCTCCTGAGAGGAAGTACAGTGTCTGGATCGGTGGGTCTATTCTGGCATCACTTAGCACTTTCCAACAGGTTAGCACTGTTGCTTTTCTGTATCGCTTTTCAGTTTTTGCATGTGGTTGATCAATAAGTAGAATGAATGAGCTTATGACTGTTATTGACTGCTTTGCTGACTTACCTTTTTCTTCTCCCCAGATGTGGATCTCTAAGGGTGAATACGATGAATCTGGTCCAGCAATTGTTCACCGTAAGTGCTTTTAAGTTGTGTGAAGAGGAGATAGATGATCAAGTTCTTCAAGTTGCACCCAATGCTGTGTTATATGCCAATCAAGTATGATTGGATTATTGAAGCTTCGGTCGGATTTTCGTAGAAGGGATATTTTTAGTGTAATGAATTATTTGGTTTGTAAGTTATACGATTTTCATTAGGTCCTTAGAAGGTGGATTATTTTATGAGATTTGGTAGGTCCTGTTTGGTTTGATTTTCATTTTATCCATCTTTTCATGCTTTGGCCATTAGTTTAGGTGCCTTGAGTTAGGAGGATGAGAGGTTTTATGATTTTCCCCTCCCAATCTGGGATTTTTGAGTCAGTTCTGTTTATATTTGTTTTATGCTTAAATGGATTTTGAGTTTGCAGTGAACATTTTTTCCTTTTTCCTTCAACCAGTATCTTCATTGATGCTAAATATAGTTTGCTTTATATACTGAAGAACTCAATTTGTATAGTGAGAAATAAGTGGGGGTAACTTAATAAGCTACTAAGATAATTTTCTTGGCATTTTTGGTTGGGGTGATTCTTTGAGGAAGTTATAACTTTTAAAACTGCATTCAGATATATTTATTCTTCAATTAAAATATTTAAGTAAGAATTTCCAAAGTAATGACAGAATGCAACCGCGTTCATAATGATATTCTATTATGTTAGATAGGAACAAAGAAGTAAGGATAGTGCATCCTGCATGGTAATCTCTTCAAGTCAAACATAGACGTGATCTAATTATGATTTCACTGACGAAGACAAAGATAATTAAATCTCTCGCTGTATTTTTCTACAACTTTCACATCAGATACCCACTCACAAGAAGAAGATGAAGAGTGACTGCTCACAAACGTATTAAATATCATTCCGTAATCAAACGCGGTTTTCATGTGTCATTCCTACCTTATCGCTCCCGTCAACAATCATATATATTACCAATTCTTGATCTCTTTTTTCGCTACTATATGCGAAACGCATAATTATTCTTTTTCGTTGTACTTATCACCTTTCTTCTTCACAGATTAGAATATGCGTCATCTCCACATTGTTATCCTGGAATATTATTTCACTTTAATATTCCTCTGATCACTATCCATTCTCTTCAATTTTCCCTTCTAATTGCGAATCCTTGTTCTCTCCTTCTTCGATATCACTACACGCAAACCCTAGAACAGAGGATCAAGAAGTTAGAATTCGGAAGGAAAAGAAATGGATCACGCTGCGGATGCTCACAGGACTGATTTGATGACCATCACTCGGCATGTTCTTAACGAACAGTCCAAGTACCCAGAATCCCGTGGCGATTTCTCCATCCTCCTCAATCACATTGTTCTTGGCTGCAAGTATGTTTGCTCTGCAGTTAATAAGGTACTCTTCCTTCAAAAACATCATCATTCTCTTGAGACCATGTTTAGGGTTTTGGAGGTGGGTTCTCTTCCAATTGCGATTTTCACTTTCCTCTTTCATCGTCAATTTAGTCCTTATGTTGAATTGAATTGCATTTTCTAGTCATCATGAAGAGTCTGTGAGAGCAATTTGCCTGAAAAACTTTATTTTAAAGGATCAAGTTGGATAGGAATAAATAAACTCTCAATTGAGAACGATTGACGACGAGGGACCACAAGGACCAAAAGTTAATTTACTCTTCTTTTAAAGGACAATTTGCAACATCTGGATATTTTTACTGGTCGCAATGCTCCCAACTGCGTACTCTAGTTACTACTATTCTTTTCCGTTGCATATTTTATTGGTTCAAATGTTCAATAGTTTAGCAACTATACATTTAAATAACTTTATTCGAACAGGCAGGGTTAGCAAAACTACTTGGACTCGCAGGGGACACCAATGTTCAAGTAAGTTCTCTGTTTTTTATCCTGGGAATTTTTCTTTTCTCTATCTTCTTGTTTTCCCATTTTGGGATGTTTAATTTAAAAGTGAAGAACCTCTCCCAGGGTGAAGAGCAGAAGAAACTGGATGTTCTTTCAAATGAAGTATTTGTCAAGGCCTTGATCAGCAGTGGACGTACAGTGAGTCTGCAATATCCTCACTGATTTTCTTTATTTATGTAATCATCTTATTTTTTGGGTTATAATAAAAAAACAAAAGTATCTGTTTTACAAAGCTGGTTCAATCACAAGTTTATACTTTAAATTGTCTAATTTATAGATCAACTTGGATAAAATTTCTCCAGTATTTATTATTAGCTCCTCCAATCACAAGTTACATACTATTGATCCTTTTAAAAAAAAAAAGTTCTTCCATTTGTCTTACTTTTATTTAAAAAAATTGATAGCAAGTACTTAAGAATCGCGTCTAAATTTTTTCTTTGGGAAAATCATGAATGTCAAATTTTTACCTTTGAATTTATATTTCTTCCTTGATATGAATTTGACTCCCAAGCAGATGATTGCTCAGGGAAAAATGCTCTTCAGATGCATCTTTTAGTTACTCTATCTATTGATGCTTATGATAAATTGAAATGTAATTTTCTGCCATTCCACTTGTCAGTGCATTCTTATTTCAGAAGAGAACGAAGAGGCTATATTTGTGGAGCCATCACAGCGTGGAAAGTAAAAGTTTGATGCTCTAGAAACACATAAAGCCTATCTCTTAGTGGTACCATTGAATTATTTCATCATATCTATGTTTAAAGATCCTCTTGATTTTGCAGATACATTGTTGTATTTGATCCGTTGGATGGATCCTCAAACATTGACTGTGGTGTTTCCATAGGAACTGTATGAATTTCTTAACTCACTAGTAGATTATTAACCAATGTGGAAAATGCGACTGATATGTAGTGTTCCCCTATTGCATTTAGATCTTTGGAATCTACCTGGCGAAGGATAAAAATAACCCAACACTTGATGATGTATTGCAATCCGGGAACAATATGCTAGCAGCTGGTTACTGCATGTATGGAAGCTCTTGCACGGTAAAATAAAACACTCATCTCTGCAACGGGGCCCTTGTTCTTTGTTTTATTTTTTGTATTTGGAAATGATATATTTTTCTTGTCATGATCGAATATCTAATGTTGATTGACCATTCCTGAAAATTTGCAGTTTGTGCTTAGCACAGGAAGTGGTGTTAATGGTTTTACTCTTGATCCTTCCCTTGGGGAATTCATATTGACACACCCAAACATCAAGGTATTTAAGTGTGAATCAAATTGGTAGGTCAAGTCAATAAATTGTACTATGTAAGAATTAAGTGTACATAGTAGGCTAAGCTATAAACTTCTTTAGTTCCACATTGCTTGTATTGCGTGCTGTATGGTCTTTTGCTTATTATAAATGTAAAACAGCTTAAACCTATCTTATCAATAGCAAACAAAATGCATAATCTAGATCTTTATTTTTTTTTTCTACTCTTTTTTTATTGACTAATTCTAAATTCTGCTGTTTCTTGAGTCCTTTGACCTTCTGCAGCTGATATTTCTCGTTATGGATCTATTTTATCATTCCTGATGTGATAGTTGGAAGATAACAGGCTTGCTTTGTTTAATTGTTGTATGTTGATTAAACAGATACCGAAGAAAGGAAAAATTTATTCTGTGAATGAGGGAAATGCCAAAAACTGGGATGAACCAATTGCCAGGCCAGTATTGATGATTCTCTTAGTGACATAATAAAGGATTTTTGAAAAGAATGGAAAAGGAACAAAAAATACAATTTTCTTTTTTATATTTTTGTCACTTTTCAGTTCTCAGTACACCTTAACTAGTGTTCTAAAGGAACTTGTTAAAAAAATTCATATAAAAAAAAAAAAGAAAAATTCTTGACATTCTTGCTTTTTCAGATATGTGGAAAGCTGCAAGTATCCTCCTGATGGATCATCGCCAAAGTCTCTTAGGTACATTGGAAGGTATTTGGTCCTGACTCCTGAGTATGATAACAGTTTTTTGGCTTTCTTCAAAACTCTTTTCTTACATTCTGACAAAGATAAGCGATGCAGCATGGTAGCTGATGTTCACCGGACATTGCTTTATGGTGGTATCTTCATGTACCCTGCAGATAAGAAAAGCCCAAGTGGAAAGCTAAGGTATGATAATCTTTTCATTTTGTTCAAACCATTCGTACTAACCCTCCTATACAATTGGGAAATGCATATTTTGCATTATCTTCGAAGAAGTAATTTAACACACTGCTGCCAATATTCTTGCTTCTGGTGGTTACCAGTTCAGTTTTATGTATATATGTGCCTCTTGTGAAAGTTTATTGTGATCAATAGGATTCTTTATGAGGTCTTTCCAATGTCATACTTGATGGAGCAAGCAGGAGGTCAAGCTTTTACAGGAAAACAGAGGGTATGACGCTCTCTTATTTTTGGTAAAATGGTATCTAATATGCATAATGCCATTCAAGATAACATAAGTTTACCATTGAAAAGTTATGGGATCTCACATCCCTTCAATTTTAGCTTTGTAAGCATATAAAATACTCATTGTATCATTTTGTGACAATTTTCAATTATCATGCTAAATATAATAATCTGAAGTACCAAGATATCTTGAACTTGAGAAAAATCCTAATTCAGGATTTCAGTACCGAGATAACTTGGAGTTGTTGCATTTGCATGCCTTCTCTGGTACTCGAACCATATTATATCTCTCTCATCACCTTCATACTCACAACAGACAGATCAATTAGCCAAAACAAAATCATGCTAATTATACACAAATTTCAAAACATTATCAAATGACAATAAAAAAAATCAAAACTTTGTTAAGTTTCATGTAAATGCATATTCTTCTTCAAATGGGCATAACGATTGCGGTACAAATTGCAGGCACTTGACTTGGTTCCCGAGAAGATACATGATCGATCTCCAATTTTTTTAGGCAGTTACGATGAAGTTGAGCACATTAAAGCTCTGTATGCTGCATCTGCATCTGATGATGCTTGAATATTATTCTCTTTCAATTGATCTCTAATTGAGCACATTATTCTCTTTCATGTATCATAATTCATAAATATTCTCGGTACTTTACTTTTCTCTTGTACAATGATCTCTGTTCAAGTTAATATTATCAATACTTCGATATGTTTGCCAAGTTTTTTCCTTTTACAACCATAAAGCTGCAGTATGTTATATAGTAATTAACTAGAATTTCAAATAAATTTGAGATTGTTTTAGCCAAACCCCACATCTTTTCACACAAATTTTGATATCATGTGAAAAGTTATTTTTCAAACATGAGAATAAATCATTTTATTCTAGTTTCTATTGACTTCAACAGAACAAAATAAACTCATTTTTTGGGGGATAAAAAAGATAAAACATGATTTAATATCTTTTGATTTGAAAAGGAGGACAGTAATCAAATTTTAGATTTGAAAGAGATAAATTACGTAAATTCTTCAATTAAAAAGAACTACATGAATCAATTTTAACTTGAATGAAATAATTCATATCCTATGCCGAATAGACTAATAAGCACAAACTAGTTCAAATTCTATTTCAAATTTTGATCCCTATCTGCTATCATAAAAATCATATTATCTTTGTCGTATTTGATTGGTTTATTATTTCCAAATCCCAAAGGGTTTACTGATATAAATTGTACCCTTTTGTGCAAATGAAAAGCAAAATCCTGCACGCGCTTATGTGTCTTCATCATATCATTTCAAGACCAGGAGGGGGAAATGGATTAAAAAAAAAGAACAAAACGTATGCATACAAAATTATTGAAAATAACCACAAATTCTAATGATTGACAAATGAAGGTAAAACAGAGTAACTTTTCCTTTTTTAAATAGGAAAAAATATTATGAAAGCTTTTTTTTAAATTTTTTTTTGTATGTTACAATTAAATGTTTATTTACCATCATAGGATAATACATAATCTTTATAAAATATTTTATTTTATATTCTTTCCTTCTCATAATTAATCATACAAATCCTTATAAAGAAAACTACACAAATCTGATCAAAATAAACATTATGTATCTAATTTTACTCTGTCTTGAAAGCAAAAGATAGGGAAGATTGATGAGGTCCACAGGCAGTGATTGGCTGATTGCCAATTAATCTTTAGCATTTACTAAATATAAGCAAAGAAGTTAAACTAATGGTAAAAACGCTAACCTCCTCAAATTTTTTCTCCAAGCCATAGAAATTTTAGTAGCATTCAACACAAAGGATCCCTTTATAAAGGCTTTGAGGTCTTGCAATATTCCCATCTCACTGCAGCCTTCTTGGTCTTGAGAGAGGGAGAAAGAGCAAAAGCGTACACTTTTCCTCATTCTCCTAAATCAGTCAATAAAAGCATTTTATTTCTAGACATGGGAAACTGTGCTAGTGAACCCAAGACCAATGAGGGCCCAACCCCTATTGAAGAAAAGCCAGAATTGTTGGCAAATGAGGAGAAGAGGGTTGAGCAGGTAGAGACCAAGGTTGAAGAGAAGAATGATGAGCCCAAGAAGGAAGAAACCCCCAACACTGATGATGACAAGTCTCTTGGCACCTTGCTCAATGAGGTTTGATACATGATTCTTGAGCTTGCATGGTTTTTTTTTTGGTTTAGAAAATCCTCTTCCAATGAGGACAAGATCACCACGTTGTGGGAGAATGGCTCCTTTCCCATTCCACTAGACACAACCCTGTTTGCATGATTTATTAGCAAAATACATTTACTGAATGACAAAGATGATTTTCTCTCTGGACTTTTGTCAAACACTTGGAAGGCATCTTCATGTTTGCATGATTTGATATGCAAGATGAATGATGCAGTTAACTTTGAATTCCAAGATCACAGCTCAGCATCAAATAACAAACAATTTGACGAGAACCCTTTTTATAATTCTAATGAAAGAAGGTTTTTCTATTAATTTCCAATGAAGTTTTTCTCTCAGGAACTTGGTCACATACTCATGATTCACAATTTGAAGATAAACCCTTTTTTAAATAATCATTTGAAAATTGAAAACCGTGAAATCCTTTCCTCATTATCTCTCTAACACCTTTGATAAACACATTGGCAGAATGTAGAGGCCAAGGAAGTAGAGAAGACTGAAGCAGAGAAAGAAGAGAAGGCCAAAGCAGAGGAAGCAAAGCCCGAGGTTGAAACTGAAGTTGAAGCCAAGGCAGAAGAAGAAGTTAAGCAAGAGGAGCCCAAGAGCGAGGAGAAGAAGGATGAAAGTGCCAATACTAAGGAAGAAGATGAGAAAGAGAAGCCAAAGACAGAGAACTAAGAAGACAAAAATGAAAACAGGGCTTCAAAGTGCAAATTCAGCATTTGTGTATTTGTGTTTGGGGGTGTGGTTTACAAGCTTGCAATTTTTTCTCTTTGACATCTTTTTTGTGTTGGAAAAGAAATATTTTTTGGCCCCTCATATATATTTTCAATACATTTATTTGTTGGGCTTTGAATGAGAATGACCATGACGATCAATAGAAAGAAAAGCACAAATTTCTATCAATTAATTAAAAAGTCATAGCAATGGATCAACATATTTAATTTTAATTAATCTTTCTTCTTTTTTGTCGATGATAATTAATATTCCGAACACCGGACAAGCCAATGCAAATTGGGCTTGAAAAACCAATATTACTTTTAATTAAATATTAGAGAAAAGAGTGAGAAACATATTCCTAATTTATAAAAATAATACATTCAATTGAATAATTTACAATACTATTTCATTATACATGTAATTTTTCATTTACAAACTAAATATGTGATCTTCCTTTTCTCACTCTTCTAAATATTATTGTATAGCCGCAAATTGTTATTTGATTGTAACTTGTAAGGTATTAAACATTTAAACCGTCATAAAATTTTTTAAATGATGTATTAAGTTGAGTTACTTTTTTAGGCAAAGAAGTTTTTTTTTCTTAGCTTTTATAAGATTGCAACAAATGCAATTAAGGCCTGAAATTATCTTAAGGAATAAAGCGTGTAAGTCAACCTAGCTCGTTTTATGGCCCATCTATCTTATCAAAAACATGCCAATGCAATTTAGCTCAATTTAAGTTTTAGTCTTCAGGCCAAAAATATTTAGTCATAAGTCTGACCAAAAACAAAAAAGTTTAGTCATAAGTAAATTGTGAGTATTAGCCATTTCTGACAAAAAAAAAAGTATAACCCATTTGATCAACTAATATGTCGCACGTTAAAAAATATACATTGTTAGGATTAAAAATTTTAAAAGCTCTAATTTCTGTCAATTAAATTATATTGAAATTTGAATTTTTGCTTTGAATAAATATAATTTTTTTTACAAATATACATAAAACATCAGAGCATGGCAAAATTAAGTACTAAAATTAAAATTCTTAAAAAACTAAGTTCTCTCCATATAATGATGTTTTCCCAACTACATTATTAATGTATTAACTTTAATCTTATATCACCTATGTTATCCCCATGCATTTTTTCAAACCTAGTTAACTTTAATTTGGAACCGAACCCCACGCACATTTAATGATTTAATTACTCATTTCGCTAACAACTCCTCCATTAATCTATTATCACCTATGTTATCCCCATGCATTTTTTCACATTCTTATTTGTATCATTTTTCACACGCCCTAAACCTCATGTCCTAATCATTTATCTAACTCTCGTTTAATTTATTGTCATTTTCACAAGAAATAGGAATCTCAATATGTCACGGTCTATATTCAATAATTTATTTTGCTATTATTAGATTCATGTGATAGACTCGGATCCATTAGTAGATCGTCATTTTGTTAAGATTCATTACTTATAAACCACATATCTAATTAACCGCATGAAAATTAACATTATCACTTTAATATATTGTACAAAACTCAGATTTTTTTTTTTTAGTATTGCAAGTACGTAGTTCACTTTTAACAGTATATAATCCACAAAATAACATGATATATTTACTATATATCAATGATGTGAAAACCGGACCGGACCGCTAACCGTAGAGAGGAACGAGTTGGTCCAACCTAAAAAACCGAAGTGAGGGTTGGACCGGATATAACCGGTAAAAAATTGGAAAATCGGGTCCAACCGTTGGACCGAATCGGCGGTTTGAGCATTTTTTTTTTCATTTCAGATTTTTTTTTTATTTCACTGCCTTCTTGGGGTAAAACTATACTTCTGCCCCCAAACTTTCTAATTTCTAGGCTCCTACCCCCTTTATTCTTTGAAACATCACATTAAGACCCTTAAAACTACTCAACTCCTCCACCATTGTATTCCTCATTTTGTCTACAACACTCTCATACCTTTGTATCATTCTCATAATTATTTTTAACGTAACTTACAAACACATCTTTCTCTTCATTACTTTTCAGTTTAGTCTCTGACAGATTCTCTTTCAAACTTTTACCTCTTTTTTCACCTATTTTACCATTCATTAGTTATATCCTTCCAAAGTCTCCTTGTAAATTATACTTCCATAATTATTTTATGCCTCTCAAATTCTATTATCTATCAAAAAGGTCATTCTTCAACAATTGGGGTGTTACATCTCTTAGACCCCCCAAAAAAATATAGAGGGTTTATATTTGATATATTAAAAATAATTATTTATTGCGTCATCCGGTCCGACCAATGGTTCAATCGGTTCAACCAATCAAACCGTGAACTGAACACTTGTCCGAGTCTTTGTCCAGTTCGGTTATGACAACACTGCTATATACACCATAATCTCCTGCATGTATTTCTGTTTTTGGAAACAAGTAGAATAGCAGCAGATGGTATATAGCTACCGGCTTCTAAAGTGAAATGGCCTAATTATTTGACTTTTTTAATTTGACACTGTTAATTAGTGGGTTGATGTGAGATAGACTCCACTAAAACCTAAGCCTTTTGTAATTAACTTTTTCAAAACCCATTTTCAGATAGTTATTGTGGAGTGATCTGTTTCTGAACTTTATAGCCAAATTAATTAAAGCTTGTCATATCCAAAACGACATTTGCTTTCTTCTTATATATATATGCATATATTTTAAATTCTATATATGTGGTTGGTTTTGCTGAAAATGACAACCTCAAACAATTGTCTCTTAAAGAGACTGATTGATTATACATTTCACTCGAAAATCCAAAAGAATCTCATGCCACACATATTTAAAATTTGTCTTTGCCATGCAGAACCTCACTCCTAAAGAGTATATTATTTTATATTATTAGTGCATATATAATTACTAACGACTTTGCTTGTCCTGCATTTTAATATTATTTTAAGATTTTAGGATTATAAAAATAATTTTTTTTTAAAAAAATAATTACATACTATTCTATTTTATAATTTACTCAATTTGATTATTTGATAATCATTTACTCTAATTTTAATTTCTTAAATGATATAAAATTAAAAAAAAAAACGAAAATTTAAAAATTTTATTAACTATCGCAATTAACTTTTATATCAAATATCATATTAATATTATTATGTGATTTAGTATGATGAAAAACAGAAGATTCAAAAGTTATATAAAATTAACTACAACCATCTGTGTATCTTATAAATTTCTGGATTCTTTGGACCCAAAGAGAAAAATTAAATGAATTTATACCATTTATCAAAATAAAAGTTATTTCAAAGAAAAATTAATTTAAAGTATTTATTCTTATTCTTTTTGTGTATTTAGTTTTTGATATACAAGTTTTAAAAAACATATAAATAAAACAAATATACAACATATGAGTTTAAGTATAGATCGAATATATCTTTAATTTCCTTAGACTCGAACCTATACATAAGAAAATTATTGAAAATAAAATATTTATATATATGATACAAATAATTTAAGATTTGGACTTAAACGCAAACCGAATAAATTTTTTGTTTACAAGCAATTATAATTAAAGTATAAGTGTGCTGACCAATATTTGACAAGCATGTAAAGTGCTATTCACGTAGGAGATAACTAGGTGGCAAGCCAGTAGTCATGTCATTCTCAACTATAAGAAATGTACGTACGAATTGAAGCACATATTTATATTTCTAACTATATTTTTTATTTCATGTTCATTTGAGGCACACTTGAAGATTAACAAAACTTTAATAATAAATTATATGAGGCAAAAACTGATTAAAATGATTATATATACGGGTGAAGACGGAAATTCTCATACTGACCAATCAAAATTTTAATAAATGGCAACATAGACGAAACATATAACACTATTTAATCCTGCATGGTTCTGAGTACACGTAAAACTTACCTATATAAATACTTAAAACCAACAATCTTCAAAACAAAAAGTAGCTGATGAACTAAGTTTTGGCCCGGGAGGCTTTACCTGGTTCAGTGAAGAATTCTGGTGAAGATTTCCTGCAAAACAAAGAACAACAGGGGGTTGCCCCGCGATTTTCCTCCGATGTCTAAGTTAGTAAAGTGTATTGGAGAGTAATCAATCTAGACTGAGTAGAGTGCGTTACCTTTTATCGATCCTTATTAGGCCTTTTATAGTGTGGTCAGCCATGGTTAAGTATGATATTAGTGAGATGCGGTATCTTACTGATTTTGAGTGGTAGTGGGATGCGGTATCCTACTAATTGCGAGTGGTAGTGGGATGCGGTATCCCACTGATTGCGGGAGAATCCGTTCGGCTTTAATCTTATTAGAGAAGATATTTCGCTTGAGATATGTAAACGTATCTTAAAGATACTTAGGCGAATCCATGATTTCTAGAATTGAATTACGTGAGTAACTTGCTTGATGTCAGAGTCCTTTGGGAGGACCGTATCTGGGCATGGTCGCCCAAAATGGGGGCAAAGTGCCCTCATTTGGGGAAACCATGCCCTTGCTTAGGGCATGGTGGCTCTTCGGGCGACCATGCCCTATCTTTAGGACATGGTGGCCTTGGTTTGTACCTCAAGTTAGGGTGTGGTGTCCTTCAATAAGTCATTTCTCTTCTTATATTATCACTAGCAGAATAATGAAGAATAATGAAAACAGGCAAAGTGCGGTACACCGAAATATACATATATCTTTTACCAAAAGCAAACACTTCAATATGAGACTCGATACATACATAGTGTACGCACATGAATGTGTTCTATTTTAACAATTTATGGCAGCACTAAATGGAGTGATTAATTAATACACTTAGAATGTTTCTAACAATTTAATTAAGGCAACACGTAATTTCTTTTGACAAGTGGATTAAAGAATCCGTTTTCTTTTTATAAGGGCTAAAATAATTTATTTTGGATCATGCATCATCATTAATATGCTCAGAGAAGCTAATGCTTGTGCGGACATCTTGGCCAACTATGGTAGAATGAACAAGAATTAAGGTTTATAAAATTAATCAACTTGATCGAAGTAAACTACTAATTAATTAGTATACTAATTAAGTATTAACTATTAGTTTATTTGGACAAAATCTTTAGCTAGAACCCAAACCAAAGTAAACCATACTCACTCCCTATAGAATATAGACTATATATAGTTGACGTAGGAATATACTTGGGAAGCAACAAGCAACACTATTGTATGTTTTTTTTTTTCGTAGAAATGTGCTTTAAATTAAACCGAGAAAGATAATACAGAGTTCAGGATGGAACCATCCACAGATCCAAAAACCATACAAGTGAAAGCTACCCTATCCCACGGGGTGTACAAACACCCATACAGTCCGACAAAAAAGGCAAAATAGCAAAAGATGGGCAGCTAGTAAAGGAAATAAAATTACAGCAAGATAAAAGAGCTTGGCCAGCAAGAGCATCAGCAACTTGGTTTCCTTCTCTAAGCACATGCGTGATCCTGTATTCATTAAAATCGCTGAGGGATGACCTGCAAAAGGATATCATAGGTGCAAGGTGATGTGCAGGGTTCAAAGAAGGATCAGTGAGCAGGTTAATGAGGAGTTTACAGTCCGATTCTATCCATAATTTCTCCGCATTAATGGTTTTTGCAAGTTTGATGCCAAGGAGTATACCCCAACACTCAGCTAATAAAATGTTACCAACACCTAAGAATTGTTGGTAGCCAATTCTCCAGTTTCCTAGATGATTTCTAATAACACCCCCTGCAGCCATGGATTTTGTCATGGGATTATATGCTCCATCAGAATTTAGTTTAAGCCATTCTTCTTCCGGAGCAGACCACTTGATGAGGATAGAAGTATTTGTTATATGGGGTTTCTCAGTGGCTGTGGCAAGGAAGAAGAACTCTGTTGCATGACCGAGAGCCTCTTTGAAGATGTTTTGGGGAAAAATTGGTGCATTTTGGAAGGCTTTCTTGTTTCTAGCGATCCAGACACTACAAAAAACATATATATTTGGTGGCCCTCATTTGCTGGCGGTTTTAAAGAACCGCCAGGAAATGACCCTCAAAGCATTTGGTGGCCCTCATTTAGAAAACCGCCGAAGCCCAAAATCCCTGAATCTCCTCAAAGCATTTGGTTTCCCTCTCCTCTTCTACACAAAATTTTTCGATTCCCTCCTTCTACATCACTAATTTCTTTTGGTTTCCCTCCTTCCCTAAATCCCTAATTTCTTCTAAACACGATTCACTTGCTCAATCCTCCGTTTCTGTCGCTCTGCTTGCTTGCTCCCTCAAAGCATTTGGTCGTCTTGTTCGTGTTGGTGTTCGTCTCGTTCATGTTCGCAGGTTCGTGTTCGTAGGTTTTCTCTGCATCTCTCACTTCCTTCAATCGCTACTCTTGTTCGTGTTTGTCGCTGCTGGTTCGTGTTCGTGTTCGCTGCCCTTGCCCGTGTTGTTCGTCGCTGCTGGTTCGTCTCTGGCCGCTGGTTCGTCTCTCGCCGCAGAAGTCACGCCGCCATCGTTGAACGCTACAGACGTTGTCGCCGATCAACTTTGGAAGTTCGCCGCTGTTCTCCGCCGTGAAAGAGCCCCCGGGTTGGTGTCCAATCTTCCCACTTTCCTCTATTGTTCCAATCTGTTTGGGCCTTCAAATGTTTGCTGATTAGTGTTCTTTAATGATATATAGTGATGATTCTTAATAGTTTTTATCACTCTAGCTTAATGATCTGAAGCTTGGTTTCATTTTCATATTTTTCTTAGAACCGATACAGTTTAAGGAATCTTTATAATTCTAATTTTTGGTCAATCTCTCAAGTTTCTAGCAGGTAGTGGCCCTAATTAGTTTGACTAATATTATTAATCAATTGTTTATTATTGATTTTGGGTTAGAAGGTATATATTGACATTTGGTCATGATAAAGCAAAATATTAAACTTTGAAAAATTGCCAAGAGTGATGTTCCAGAAAGGTTCTTTATTGATAAAGATAAGTAAGGGTAGGGTAACTTTTAAATAGTCAGCGTTCTTAGAAGAGCTAGTTGCTAATGGTTACATTGATGGTTTTGTGAGGGGTTAGAACTTTGGTCATTGGATTTTATTCCTTGGATCGTATTGTTGATTAGAACTTTAATTGTGTTTTACTTTCTCTTTTGCGCGTTTTTATTTCCCTAAGCTTTTCATCACTATGTTAATATAATAAGCAAGAGTTAGTGTAAGTTTAGTAGTGCCTTTGCTTGTTCTGTCTTCATGAAAAGCTGTTAGATTGCTCATTTCTAGCTTCTATAAAAGGACATTTCTAGCTGAAAGTTTTTGATGGATCTTATTTTCATTTGGTCCATTATGGTTCCTATTCACTCACCGAGTAGTAAAACTGGAGTTTAATTTTACATGCCAAAGAGTTTTGAACTCGGCTATATTTCTTAGGCAGATCATTGCTTCTATTTTATGGGCTAGAGCTTGTTTATGGTAGATTCCCAGAAATTTCTTATGCTTTGTACTGGAGTTTAATATGCTGTGTTTCTAATCAGGAGCTAAAGGCTGTGCTTTGTACTGTTCCTGAGGTTGTGGAATTAGTTGGCACTGCAGTTGCAAACCAGTTCTCGCAAGTTAGTGAGCAGATTGAAAAGTCGTCT
>QANZ01017198.1:18812-40934 GCA_003254925.1 Chamaecrista fasciculata
AATCTGAACTTGGAAAAGAACTGGGTCGTGGAGCCATGTATATTGTCAATCATACGAAGAAGGACGGTTCCTATGTCAATGATGCTGCCAAAGATATATGTGTAAGTTTTATCATATTCAAAACTATGTATATATAGAATTTTTAATAAGAGAACTGGCTGGATTTCTGGTGGATTTAGTAGTCACTTACTAGCTGTAAGCATTAATTAGGCACATAAATCATATGGGAAAAAAGACAAGATTTCTGGTGGATTTACTAGTCACTTACTAGCTGTAAGCATTGGATTTACTAGTCATTGTAATATCTGTAGTTCTGTGAATTCCTCAGCCAATGCATGAGTTTTGTGGTCAGTAGCTGGTAGAATGTTAGACCTGCTGACTAGCTCGTTTTGCCTCTTGTTTTCTGTTTTGATTAGCTGAATCTGTTACTGTTCCTCTTTATTGTATGCATTAAGGGCTGTTTCTAGGCTATTTTTCCTATTTTAATGAGATTGTGTATTATTAATATTTTAATGAGATTGTGTATGAGCTGATTTTTAAATTATATGAAGAGATCAAATGCTTGATGAGGATGTGGGGACCTTTCTTTGGGTAGTGGTTTTTCCTTATATATATACTTCCTACCTCATTTTGAGTCAAGAGCATTTTGTATTACAGTATGTTATAAAAGTGGACTTTCCAGGATCAGGTATTTTCATTGAGTTGTATATTTTTAAGGTGTTAGAGGTGTTGTTTTCGATGGAAAGAGTCAAAAAACCATAAAAGTTTCGGATTTTGTTTTGCAGTTGGCTAACCTTATGCCAAGCTTCTCTAAGAGAGTGGCCCATTAGGGGTTCCAAATGTTTTTGTATTTCATTAGTTTCCATATTTTTGGTTAAATCTCCTTTTGACAGATTAATTGTTTAACTGTTAAGTTCATAAATATTATTGTCGTTATTTCCACTTCCAAGATTCTGCTATCCCTTGCATATATTTAGAATGATATTGGAAAGTTAGTGGACACATTTATCTGAAGTCCGTACTTTTGCAAGGTTTTTTGGGCCGAAATTTTAGCTTCGATCATTCCTACCTCTTTTATTAGATTCTATTTCAATTTGTGAGGTTTCCTTTAAGGTGTAAATTAGTCAAAACCTTGCTCTTTGGAAAAATACTTATTTTTTGTGTCCTCTTTGTTGTGTGCTTTTCTATCACTTCACTTCACTTGACATTTGTCCTTATAAATACATGCCTTTGTATATATATTTAGTTAACACTAAAAACTCAAACTTTTCTTATCACTTCACATTATTTATTTAATTCTTTAAATTAAGGCCAATGTCTCAAATTGGTCCTTATTTTGAATTATGGGATGGAAAATTGACTTGTTCTGCCTTCATGTCTGATAGTGGTCCATTTCTGTGATAAATCCTAAGTTTTGCCATCCATGTCTCAATTCTTAGAAATTAGAAGAAGTTCCATGATAGTGGTGCATGTTTTTTTGAGTGTGTGGAAATTAAAGATATGTATAATGTCTCATTCTTTATAGATGTGTTTCTTTATGCAGGAAAAAATTATTGAGATTGAGTCAGAACAAAGTTCATCTCAAAAAATTGGACCCCATGATTCCCTTGCACAAGTATTAGGCCCAGAACACTCAGGAAGAGTGCGTGGCTTAGGATTTGGGCCAACTCCTTCTCATGTCTTTGGATTATCCACTACTAGCTCAACCTCTAGAAACAGTACAAATGACTCAAACAAGATAACACAATTAGAGTCACAATTAAAGGCTGAAACTGAGCTAAGAAAGAAGATGCAGAGTTGTGTGAAATATATGTTCAAAAACATGTTTGGAAATACAGCTCCACCACCAGAGTTTGCATCAATAATGGATGTTGATGAGGTATATTACTAAAACTATTTATTAAAATACACATATTTACGTATCAATTTTATTTGTAATTTAATGTTATAATTCATTTTTGCAGGAAATTCCATCTGATGTTCGTCCTTCATCTTCATCAAGTCATGCACCATGATTCCTTCTTAGTGTTAGATCAACCTACTATCATTTCTAGTGGATAAGACATTTTCCATGAATATTTAGATTTATGTATGGATGAAAGTTTAATTTTCATGAATATTGAAATTTGTATGGATGGTAAAATTTGGATATTTTGTTTATTTTATTATATTTTGGATAATTAATATATTTTAAGAAATATCTTAGATTTATTGATCTTCTTATTTAATTTAAAAGTTTATAATCAAATATAAATAATAATAACAAAATCAAAAATAATAAAATTAAAAAAAAAAACTGAAAGGCATTTAGCGGCGGTTCTCAAAACCGCCACAAAACAAAATTAGGTATATACGCCTGTGCATTTAGCGGCGGTTTAAAAACCGCCACCAAATTAAATTACGTTTATATACCTGCGCATTTAGCGGCGGTTATAAAACCGCCACAAAATGGTTCCACGAAAATAGGTGCGCATTTTCTGGCGGTGCAATAACCGCCGCTAAATGGGGGAAAACCGCCGGTAAATAATTATTCCGGCGGTTGTTAAAAACCGTCGCTAAATGATTGCGACGCTGCCGATGCCGACGGTTTTCAGAACCGCTGGTATTATATTTAGTGGCGGTTTAAACCGCCACTAAATGTAAAAAAAACCGCCACTAAATGCCGCTTTTTTTGTAGTGAGATGCTCCAAATACAAGATATAAAAATTGTTCCGAAAGGAATATGATGTGATGAGAGGCTGTCGCTACGTGCCCAGGTCATGATCCAGTTTGTAAAATTCTGGGGTGAGGTGAAGAAATCTGTAGGGGGTTGGCAAAGCATCCAGATAGAGGTGGTTACACAACACTCTTTGAGGATGTGTTCAGCAGTTTCATTTTCTTCCCCACACAGAACACACAGGGGATTTACATCAATCCCACGGTGAGCAAGGAGAGACTTGGATGGGATGGCATTGTGACTGATAAGCCATATAAAAAATTTTTGCCTGGGATGGCAAGGCAGCTTCCAAATCCATTTTGACGAGGTTGCTGTGTTAGCAGAGGAGGAACTCATTCCAAAGATGAGTTGGTAGGCAGATTTGAGAGTGAAAGCTCCATTGGGGTTAGGTTCCCAACTCAGCTTGTCTTCTTGATGCCCAAAGGGGTTTCTGGGGGTACCAATCATCATTTGGACAGTCTCGCGGGGGAGGGAATATGGTAGAAGCTGCCAATTCCAATTCCCTGCTTCATCTAGCATATCTGCAACTTTAAAATTTTCGGCATTGAGAGGAAGAGGACCTGATATGTGGTACCTAAGGGGGCCAATCGGAAGCCATTTGTCTAGCCAAAATGATGTTTGTTGGCCCGAATGGATGATGTGAATGGTGCCTTTTTCCACCACCCCTTTCCCTCTATTAAGACTTTTGCACAGGAGAGACTTGTTATTTTTTATCATGGAGCGATAGAGGGAGAATTTTGCCCAAGTTGAGTTAGGTTCATTTCTCATGCGCCAGTAAAGCTTTCCTAGGAAGGCTTGGTTTCTCTCAAAAGTTTTGAAGAAGCCAAGACCTCCCTCATTAGTGTTCATGGTCAAGGTGTCCCATTTGATTAAATGAATCTTATGGTTGCCACCTGTTGTCCTCCAAAAGAAATTTCTGATACACTTATCAATATCCTCACAGAGACCTTTGGGGAACGGGAGGGATTGCATATAGAATGCAAGAAGAGAGGAGCAAACAGTGCGAATAAGAGTAGCTTTTCCCATGGGAGATAGGTATTTTTGGTTCCAAGAGCAGCATCTATTTTGGATTTTTTCAAGGATGCAATGGAAGTCTTGTTTCCTGGCAGAAATTCCTAATGGTACTCCAAGGTAGCTACCAGGGCTGTTTGTTTCTCTAAAGCCCAACCGTGAACAAGCTAAAGATTTAAGGGGCATTGGAGTGTTGGGGGAGAACCAAATAGAAGATTTCTGTTGGTTGATACTCATGCCAGAAGCAGCCATAAAACTTTTTAATGTGAGATCAATGGCTTTGATGGATTTTTTATTGACCTTTGCAAACAAGAGGACATCATCTGCATACAGCAGATGTGATATAGAAATATCTCTGACTTTGACTGGGGTCCACAACACTATTGTATGTTACATGGAATTAATTGCAATATTTTATTTGCCCATAAATTTACACCAACTCTTCATCATCACAAACACACATATTTCCTTCCTCTTTCTCTCTCTCTTTTTTTTCTTACACCTAGCTATATTATATATTTAGGTTGGTAGCTAGGTAGGGTGGTGGAATCAGCCGTCGTAGGTGGTGCATGCGTGGTGGATATATATATTATATATTATACATTGATGATTATGGCGGAGACGATGAAGCATATAGGGAATGTGCTAGAAGGATTAAAGCCAGCCATAGTAATGGTGATTGTAATGATATCATATGTTGGGATAAATATACTCTACAAGCTCGTCGTCATCGATGGCATGAACTTGAGAGTCGTTATTGCCTATCGTTTCATTTTTGCCACTGCTTTCATGGCTCCTCTTGCTTTCATTTTTGAAAGGTCCTTCGTCTTCATTTTTTTATTTCTCTTGCAATATAATATTATTGATTGATCTGCTTCTTCACTTTCATCTACTTTCATTTATTCTTTATAAATATATTTGCAGGAAGAAGATGCCAAAGATCACTTGGACCATTCTGTTTCAGGCACTTCTCTGTGGCTTATTTGGGTATATATTTATTTATCACTTATCCTTGTTTTATATTGAATTTGTCGCGTATATTATATACATGTACAGATTTAATTCATACTTTCTTCTGTGTTTTTTTTTCCTCAAGTACTGTTCATTATTTTATATAAATTTTTTTTATTTTAATGTTTTTTTTTATATAAACCAACGGTATCCACCGTCGGGAACAATAACTAATTCTTCTGTTACTGGTCCTCCACTTAAGAGTAAACAGTTGGCCATAAAATGCTTTTTATACCCAAAGGTGGGATTCGAACCTCCACCAAGTTGGTTAGGTGACCTAGTGAGAAACCATGGTTTTTAATTCGCGGCTTGAGTTTTTTTTTTTTTTTGTTTCTTTTAGTTTTATAAGAGATTCAATTTGGTGTTCCTAATTTAAAAATAACCTAAGCATTATGCCCATCCTATATATTATGTGACATTATTAATCAATGTCATCCGTTATCTTTCTCATAGCTTCCCTTCAAAATTTAGCATTAGAATTTAATAATTTGTTGGCTTAAACGTTATTTATTTAGCTGAACTGGCTAACCCATACTTAAATAATTGTGTCAACCTAACCAAGTTTGATCGGTCTAGTGGTAGGCTCACTAAGTTGTTTAAGCAAGTGTCGAGGGGTTTGAATCTCACCTTGTGTATGCAGCAATCAATTAGTCAGCGACAGACTCTTAAATATAATTTAGATAGTGTCGACCAACATATTGTTATTACAGCTGGTGAGTATTAGAGGGATTATTAACTTGGACTATATATTTTGAAAAATACCAAGACAGCTGCTAGCATGGTTTAATTTTAAATGAAAGGGACCAAAAAAAACTTTCAAAAAACTTAAAGGACTGAATGCATTAATATTTAAACCCAAATTAATTATAGCTAATCAATGCTTATTTGTGCTGTTGTGCATGATATATATATATATATATATTAATGTTTAACATATAATTAGGAATATCATAGTAATTAACATCAGATTGAGATATGCATGTATATATCTCACATCAATATATTCATTTAAAATACTTTTTTCTTTATCTTTTTGGACAAAAATGAAAACAATATTTATTTTGAGTAATATAATGATCGAGAAAATATATATAAATTTGCAGAGGAGTGCTGGCACAAACGTTGTACTTGGAGACGCTGGCTTTAACATCGGCAACGTTTGCTTCCGCCATGACCAATCTCAATCCACTCGTCACCTTTATCTTGTCCCTCTTATTCGGGTAAACCACATATCTCAATAATCTTCTATCTATTTTTTTAATTTCCCAAACTTTTTTTCTTGAGTGCAAATTCTTGTAACTGTTTGTAATTAGTCTTTATTAAATGTATATATATGCTACATTATAATATTATACTCTATATAGTGTCCTCGATCTCCTCTCCCTATTTTATTTTTTTTATATTAACTACAGTACTTCCAATACAATTAGTTGCCTTAATTGGGGTTGTTGCATTATGAAGATTAATCGCGCATTCTGATAAAGATAAAACTCCAAGTTGGATCGCACAAGAGAGCTCTGCTTTTTAAGGGGATTCTATAAGCATCCATTGTATGTCTATGGTATATATTATATAAAATTATAAGATATGGTAATTCTAAGATTTTAAGTTTTATTACATCATGATCAATATCTAATTTTTATAGTATAGTTATTCACTATGAAGTATGGAAACAGACATGGATATAAAATGCACTGACACGTTAAACTCTTAAAATTAAATAACACGACACAACATATATTTATATATAAAAATAATTAAAAATTTATTATAAATAATTAAATATCTATAAATTTTAATGAAAACCTTAAAAATTATAATATCTATTCATAATATATGTCATATTTGTGATTATTTTCTATTGTAAGTCATTTTAAAGTAAAAAAAATTAATTTTATATTATGAAATTTATGAATATATATCGTATGAGTGTTGGACACAGACATGTATCTGACATGATGACACACTCTCAAAATGAAGCGTATATGAAGAGGTTCTTCAATATTCTAGGTAGAGACCTATGCTTGTTACAGAATTACTATACAAAATGTGAATACTAAGAAAATTAATGGGATGGATTCTGATACATATGATATATCAGAGTGGAAAGATTAAATTGGGGAGCAGCAAGAGGGAAGGCGAAGTTGATAGGAACAATAACAGGAGTTGGTGGAGCAATGCTTTTGACATTCTTCAAAGGGCCCCACATAGGCAAAAGTAGTTCCTTCCACGTCAGCCCTGGTGGCCACGTGGCATCCTCCCATTCGCTGTTGGGTACAGCGAGTGCCACAGGAGGCAGCCTCTCATTCTCACTGTGGATAATAATTCAAAGCAAAATGAGTCAGAAATTCCCATGTTTGTACTTTACAACCATGCTTATGAATCTCGTCGCTTCCGTTTTTTGCGTTGCCTTTGCCTTTTGTCTCAATCGTGATTGGTCTCAATGGAAACTCGCCTGGAATATCAGGCTTCTAACCGTTGCATATGCGGTACTATACATACAAATATCATTATTATAGTACTAGTTGTTAGTTAATTAAGTATAATTAATTATGATGATCATTCAATTAATTATTTATGTGTATGTATGTAGGGATTAGTGCCTGCGGGAATAACGGTGGTAGCGATTGCATGGTGTGCGGGGAAGAGAGGGCCTCTTTTCGTGTCAGTATTCAACCCTCTACAGCTTCTTTTTTTGGCTTTCATCGGCAATTTCTTCTTGGACGAGAATTTAACTCTTGGCTGGTACTTTTTCTTCTTCAACTCTCCTTTCTTCTTTTATTCATGAGTAAACTAATAATTTAGTTCCTCAAATATTACTAAGCTGACAACTCAGTCCCTTAATGATTGAAATTTACAATTTAATCCCCGAAAGATCAAAACAATATACTAATTAGTCCTTTTTATGAACTGAATAGTATACCATTTTAATCAGGGACCAAATTGTTAATTTACTTTATTTATTTATTCCTACTTTTAACTACTTACCATTTTAATTTATTGCCAAACAAAAAAAAATTACTTACCATTTTCATATTGATAAGGGGCATTTTATGGTGTGTAATAGAGTGTTTGCGCGCGCACTCTTGATTTATAAAACTCTCCACTTTGTTTTAAGATCTGTGTGCAATGAAATATAAATTGAATCAAAGAATTGGGAGCTCAAGCTAAGTATATAAACACTTGAGCTCTCTCTAATTAAAGTTTTTTTTTTATCGTTGATTTCTTTGTAATTACATATTAAATGATGATATTACATAAATTATTAAAAAAAATAATGAAAGAAGTTATATAATTTTCTACAATTTTGTTTTATATTAGTTTAAAATAAAATAAAAAACAGTATGAAGTTATTCAAAAATATTATTAAATAACTTCTCACTATTTTATTTATTATTTTAATATATAAGAAAAGTCATATTTTTTTGTTTTTAAAGTATTTCATACTTTTACTGTTTTTAATATTTTTATAAAAATTTTAAAAAGATATTTATATACTTGTTAAAACATGTAAAGTATTAGTATGTATAGTATAAGTTACCATTGACTTTTTTTAATGGGTCAAACCATTAACTCTTCGATATTAGGATATACAGTCTTTTCTAGTGGGTCAGAAATGAAATGAATTAGTGGCCCAATTTTGTGAATGGGCTAAAATGAAAGAAATTGTCAAACTTTTAATTGAAAATTGAATGAAATTGGATGATGATGCAGTATAATAGGTGGAGTGCTGATAGTGTGTGGGTTATACGCTGTTCTGTGGGGTAAAGGCGAGGACATGAAGAACACGAAGACGATGATGATGAATAACGACAAATCTCTGGTGTCTCCCAAACTTGATGAAATCATCGTCAAATCTCCCGTGGTCAGCGACAAAAGCATCGATCAACCTGCTAAACAATAGTAAATAGTTATGTAATTAATTATTTTACTTCAAGCCATGTTAGGGATCATGAAGAAATAATTAATATGTAGAAGCTAGCTAGCGTCCAAAATCTCATCACGCACTTGAAATTAACTACTTCGAGATCCAGCTCTAATTCTCTAAGAAATTAATTGGGATCTATATATACATGCATGCATTTAAATAATGCACAGTTTTGAACTTTATAAGTGCTTGGAAATTAAGTTAAGCTAAGACAGTGGCTTGTGGAAAACCTAATTCAAATGAGGTTTGTTTGGTTTAGTAAAGTTGTTAAGTTTTTATATATGTATAATGAAAAACGAAATTAACATATACAGAATTGGGAGGTGACTATAACAGTTGTGGTGTGAATGTGTGATATACTTTTTCGTTACGATTTTCATATTTATTATTAAGTACTTAACATTAAACAAATTTTCACATGATTACACAATATCATACACCTTTTAGTTTGACTCCACCACTTGAATCAGAAATTGTTACCTAGATTTTTAGGCGTTAGGGTTTTTGATTTTTTGGTGTTTTTGGAGTTGAAAACAAAAAAAAATCCATATTGGGCCTTTTTTTAAAAAAAAAAAACCTTAAATGACATCAAATTGGGATACATACACTTTTCGACTACATTTTGGTAGGTATTCCTGACACTATTTTTTTTTTGACAATTTTTCTACTGAAAAGCAGTAGAATAAGGGTGATAAACCTCCTAAATGACATCAGTAGGCAACTAGTAGAAAATGGTAGTAGAAATTCCCAAGTTTTGTTGTAGTGATAGTTCGACCTGGATAATGAATTATGAACTAGTTAAACTATCCAGCTACGTACGAAACCGGTTCAAAATCGTTTAAATTAGTCAATAATAGGCAAAATTGGTAAAAACTGACCGCTTCATGGAATTTGGATTTACTTTTTTGGTCAAATGGTCATTTTGGTCCCCAAATGCATGTCCTAATGTTTATTTTCATCTATTGTTTTAAAATGTTCAAATTAGTTTTAAAGGTTGACAAAATATTTCATTTTGGTCCTAAACTATTGAATTTAGTCATATTTCTCTTGTCTCTCATTTTAAGTTCAAAAGACTTGGTAATAGAAACTCATAGCTCTAAATTCGTCGCATTCGAATTTGAAGTACGAAAGAGATATGATCAACTTTGCTTGTTTGACCATGAAACGAGTGGTCTACTTTTAGGATCGATTTGATCTCGTTTGCTGACAACCCAACTGAATGGAGAAAATACTCTTTGAGACAATACATAGCTCTAAATTCATCATGTTTGAACTTAAAACAAGTCATATTCAATAGTTTGGGACCAAAATGAAACATTTTGCCAACATTTAGGACCAATTTGAACATTTTGAAACATAATAGATCAAAATGAACATTAAAACATACATTTAGAACCAAAATGACCCTTTAACCTACTTTTTATTAAGCATATTGAAAATCTCAAAAGATTTGAATATCAGTTTTTTTGAAATATTCTTAATTTTCTTATAAAATAAATATAATTATTTTCTATCATACATCATATAGATATATATAGATTATTTTCATAAACTAAATAAGATTTAGATCAACCATGTGTTTGGAAATATTTTGTCAGTAGTGACAAAACTCACTTCAATAATCTCTACATCTTTATTCTCTGATTAAAAAATATTCTGGTTCTTACAATATATATGTGTATATATATATATATGATAATAATCTGTTATTTATTATATGAATTTGTGAAATGGTTTTTTTATTATGTAAAAAATATTTCTTATTTATTTATTTATCAATGATTTAATTAAGTTTCAATCACATTAAAATTATTAAGCCTTGAAGTAATACCTTTATATTATCAGCTTAATTAGTAAACTTGACTAAAGTTATAATTAAGAATAATGCATATGTTTGTTTGTTAAATACAACGCGTGGCAGCAGCGCCATTAAAGGAGGAAGGAAAAAAATCAGCTATATATAAGTAGAGGATAAAGATCGAGCAAGATGCTAACATGCATGCTAAACAATGCTTATATATATATAAACATATATAAATACATAATCACATCCTTTAACTGATGACCATGCATATATATATATATATACTAGGGGTTTTGCGTGCCCGTTATGTAAAATAAATAAGAGACTAAATTGTTAACTTAATAAAGAAAGAGAGACTAAATAGTAAATTTTTTCTTATTTTTAATTTCATAGACTATAGTTTTAAACATGGACGACCAGAAAGGGGTGGAGCCATATAATATAAGATATATATATATATATATATTATAAAAGCTTTAAAGAGAACCATCAATGACAGCCAAGTGATTGCAATAATCTTGTGCCATATAGTAGTGGTGGGGATCAGGTTTCTTGAAGTTAACTTATTTGGCATTATTTAAAGTTGCTGAAGCTCCTTTATTATTTTTTTTTATAAGAAACTAACAAATTATATTATATGAAAGTTAAATGGCACTTACAAAAGTTCAGAGAATTTCGAAACCGATACAACAGATGGTGCATAAACATAAATATTGTTGAACTTGAGAATAAAATAGATGCAAAACTAAGTCCTATACAGAAGAGATTATGAGGACAAACAGATCTTATATGGAATAAATCTTGAGGATTCAAATCATCACTAAATGTAATTTCAACAAGCTACTTAATATCATATTTACTGTTTATCAGAAAAGAAATCATCATCCATAATATAGATGTCATCGACTTCCACCAACTTGAAGAACTCGAAAATATGATATGAAGAACACCATCAAACACGACTTAATCAGATCTAAAAATAAATAACAACCATAAAGAAAAAACATCACATAAGGGGAAAACAATGCACAAAGAGAACATAATCAGATCTGAGAAAAACACCATAAAAAATGGGGATTAAAACAGATCTGACTTTATTAAATTAACAAACCAAAAACGTAAACAAAAACAAACCGAAAACGAAACAACAGAAGGAAAAGGAGGAGGGAGGAGTTGAAGACGCATCATTTAATTTTTTTTTTTTTTTGGTAAAAAGTGTAATTGCATTAAAAGGAACGAGAGTTACAAAAGTTCACATTAGAATACATCATAGAACTAAAGAACACGAAGAAGAGGATGGAGCAACAGAAAGCATGACAAGAAGAACAAAATAACAAAAACAGTAGAGAAGGAATAAAAGACCAGAAAACCAGCAACAAAATATTGAGACTAGGGAGGCTGTCTAGCAGAGAAACTCTTAATGTTTCTGGTCACTCCAAGTTCCATATAGTCTCGGAGAAACAAAAGAGATAAGAAGGCCGGAGCTGTTTCAAAAATAGTAAAGGGTATTTGTCTGATTCTTCCATGGTTGGCCAGAGCATCTGCACAAAAGTTGGCCTCCCTAAGAACATGTTGAATTTCGTAGTTATCTAGTTGCATGGTAAGGTATCTGCAGTTATCAATTAAGGTAGAGAGAGGATGAAAATCATGTGCTGCAGAAGAAACAATTAAATTTTTGGAAACAAGAGAATCTGTTTCAATAATCAGATTTTTGCATCTCAGAGATAAGGCAAGTTCAATTCCCTTGGTGATTCCCCAAAGTTCAGTTGTTAGAGAGTTTCCAAATCCTATGAATGCGCTAAAACCTGCAATCCAATTACCATTATGATCTCTCAAGAGACCTCCTGCACCAATCAAGTTATCCTTTGCAGAACCATCGACATTTAGTTTAAGGAAATTATTATTAGGTCTCTGCCAAATTACAGAAGATCGGATGTGCATAACAGGGGAAGAAATACATGTAGAGGGATGATTAAGAAAGAAAAATTCAGTAGCACTAAACAGGGCTTCTTTAATAATCATAGTGGAGGAGTAGGATTTATTCCGAAAGATGACATTGTTTCTGTTCAGCCATATTTGTTTAAGAAGATAAGGAAAAAAGACATTCCATGGAATATTTTTAAAAGGGGAAGAAGTGGAACAGTTTTTCTTAATCCATTGCTGAAAATTTAATTGGGTAACCTGAAAAAAGTTTGGAAGAGAATGCCATAAAGTATTTACTTTTGAACAGGATTTAAAAGCATGGTCAATGCATTCAGTTGCTAAATTACATAGAGGGCATAGAGGCGAGGAAATAATGTTTCTAGCAAAAAGAGCGTCACACAAAGGGGGAGAGTTTTGCATAACTTGCCACAGGAAAAATTTAATGCGAGTATGAACATTTAGTTTCCAAATCCAGAGGTAGTTTGCATGATGAGTAGAAGGAGTGGTGATTTGTTGCAGGGCAAGGTCATAACATGTTTTTATGGAGAAAATACCGTTTTTGGAGGGGTGCCAATAGAAGGAGTCATGTTTATGAGGATCATGATGTAGGGAAATGGAGTTAAGCTCCGGAGTTATATGGGGGGGGGGGGGGGGGNGGGGGGGGGGGATAGTGTAGGAAAGTGGAGTAGTTCGGGTGTGAAAGAGATTTAGACCAGTTTGGACATTTAGGTTTAGGTCAGATAAGGTAAAGGGGCCATATAGTCTGGTGTGTAGGGGACCATTGGGGAGCCAGTTACCAAACCAGAAAGAAGTATTAAGACCATTGTTAATAATAGTTTTTAATCCCAGGTCAAGAAGATTGTAGCCTTTCTTGATACCTCTACAAATAAAAGATCTAGAGTTTGAAAGTTTAGATAGAGTGACACCATATTTTGCAGTAATAACTTTAGAGAAAAAAGAGGTCTTGATGATTTTTATATGCCAGCTTAACTTGGCCATAAAGCATGCATTTACAAGAGAAGCTTTTCTGAGCCCTAGACCTCCCATAGGTTTTGGTTTGGTAATGATATTCCAGTTCAAAAAATGACACTTTCTATTATTAATAGAATGATTCCAGAAAAAACAGCGAGTCAATTTGTCAATTTGATGGTGGATTTTACTGGGAAGGTGGAAAACAGACATATAGTAGTTTGGGATGGTTGACATAGTGGATTTGATTAGTTGGACTCTGCCAGCGAGAGAGAGGCATCCAAGTTTCCAGGCCTGGAGTTTTTGGTTGATTTTATCTAGAATGAAAGTGAAGTCAGTGTTTTTATAGAGAGGCTTGAGAGGGAAGCCAAGGTAAGATCCTAAACTTTCAGAAGGATTTAAGTTTATAATGCGAGATAAAGAAGGTCTAATGTTTGTTGGCACAGTAGGGGAGAACCAGATTTTGGATTTATCTCTATTAATTTGAAGACCAGAAACATTAGAGAAGAGATTAAGGGTTCTAAAGATGGAGGAGCAGCCTTTTTTTGTTGCTTTAGCGAACAAGATAATATCATCAGCGAAGAGGAGGTGTGAGATATTTAGATGAGACCCACGGAAGTTAAAAGGAGTCCAATTTTTGGCATTGACTTCTTGATTGATAAGATGTGTTAACAGTTCCATTGCTATAATAAAGAGGTAGGGTGAGATGGGGTCACCTTGCTTAATTCCTCTAGTGGGAGAAAAAGGAGGGTTCTTAAAACCATTTATGAGAGGATAATATGAAGTATTATTGAGGCAGGATTGAATAAGAGTGATCCAAGGGGAGGGGAAGTTTAAGCGATGAAGCATGGAGAAAATATAGGACCAGGAGATATTATCAAAAGCTTTGTTTAAATCAATCTTAATCATAATCCAACCAGTTTTTGATTTGGAGTAAAACATGGAGTGTTGGATTTCCTGAGCTGTAATAAAAAGATCTGAGGTGTGTTTTCCTTTTTGAAAAGCCCCTTGGAAGGGGGAGATGAGTTTTGGGAGAAGTGGTTTAAGTCTTTCAGCTAGAAGTTTTGTGAGTATTTTATAGTGTGTGGTACAAAGACCTATAGGTCTAAGGTGCTTAGGCTTGGTGACAGTGGGTGTTTTTGGAATAAGGGCGAGTAAGGTATCTCCCCAGGAATGTGGTATTGTCCAAGATGTAAAGATAGCATTAATTTCCCTAATGATGTGGTGTTTGGTTGTCTCCCAAGTTTTTTGATAGAACATGGCATTCAAGCCATCAATACCAGGGGCTTTGTTGGGGTGTAAATTATAAACAACAGATTTAATTTCGGCTTCAGTGGGAGGTGAGAGAAGTGTGGAATGGTCATTGTGATTAAGAGAGGGGAGTGTAAAAGGGAAAGTAGGGGCAGAGGAGGAACTAGGATTTGTGTATGAAGTTTGAAAGAAATTATATATGTTTTCGCGAATTTGGAGAGGATCAAAGATGATGCTGCCATCATCGAGTTCCAAGCTATTGATCTTGTTTCTCCTTCTTCTTGTAATAGCAGAGATGTGAAAGAAGGTGGTATTTTGATCCCCAAGAGAGAGCCAGTAAATTCTAGACTTGGCAAACCACAGTTGCTCCTCATCTTGAAGGATAAGATTAAGTTTAGTTTGGAGTTCTTTTTCTAAGATGAGGAGTTGAGGAGTGGAGTGAAAAGAGAGAGATTTTTGAATTCCAAGCAAACGACGCAGAATTGCTTTTTTTTCATAAAAGATATTCTTAAAGGTATGTTTGCTCCAATTAATGGTTGCTTTTTGAAAAAAAGATATAGTCTGTTCAAGGCCACGAGAGGGATGTGTCCAATTATCTAGAACAAGTTTTTGAAAACTAGGATGTGAGATCCAGAAGTGCTCTAGGCGAAATGGTTTAGTACCAGAGTAGGTAAGAGGAGATGTTTTTAAGAGAAGAGGGCAGTGGTCAGAGCGAATGCGAGGGAGATGGAAGATTTTTGTATCAGGAAAAAGTTGAAGCCAAGAAGAAGAGGCATGACCTCGGTCAATTCTAGTTCTAATAATATTATTGTGGTCCCTACAATTTGTCCAAGTGAAGCGAGGTCCTTCGTAGCCTAAGTCTACAAGATTGCATGCATGCAAAAAATTATTAAAGTACGACATTTTGTATCTGTTAGGAGGCAGACCACCAAATTTTTCAGATGCAGTTGAGATATCATTAAAGTCACCTAGGACTAACCAATGAAGGGTAAAGGACGATCCAAGAGCAGACAAAGAATCCCAGAGTAGTTTCCTACGTTCAAAAATAGGACTAGCATAGAGGGAGGTAAGGATAAAAGAAGCATTACTGACCTTAACATGAGAGTGAATCTCTTGGAATGAGGAGCCGATAATTTCCACATCAACAACGTCCGGATCCCAGAGCTGTTGGAGATTGTGCCCTAGGGCCAATCATTTATAGATATGTTGAGAACATATCAATTAATTTATGGAGATAAATTAATGGTTATCATATTATTAGCATGTTTACTATGATAACAATCCGTGATTAATTATGAGATAATTAATCTAAANCGCCTACAATTCCCAACAAGAGCATCCAGAGCCCACCAGAAAAACCCATTGCATCAACCTTATAGTGCCTACTATAGCCCAGACTGTTGATAGTGTTTTGAGCACGTTCTCCACTTAGACGGGTTTCAGTCAGAATAACGAGGTTAGGCTTATGTTGTGCAACTGTGTCACGGAAAACACGCCTAAAATCAGAACTACCAGCCCCACGCACATTCCAAACCAGAAAGGTGATGTCAGGAACAGAAGAAGAAGAGGAAAAGGGAGAGGTATTCATGTCCAGAGCAGAAGTGGGAGAGGGATTTGGGTTAGGCATATTTAGATTAAAAGACATATGAGACATGTTTGGCATAGAATTTAGATTAAAAGAGGAGTCAGGAAAGATAGTGAAAGTGGGATGCTTATCTATGAAGTAGTCAAGGGTACCGGTGGAGTCATTTAGGCAGCATGTGGTGCAGACGTCGAGCTCGACCACCTCGTTTGGAATGTCCCAAACGGCTCCGTGATGCTGATGTCCAAAGAGCTTTGTTGTTACACCTTCGAGATCGAGGTCGAGACGAACCAGGTTTGGAGTCCGTCGAATGATTCTCTCGGCAGAGTTGATTGGGGGAGGGTGAATCGGAAACCAGTTGTAGGGGTGGTTTCCGTTTAGTCTTGCTGGTGGCGCTATCATGTAGACATTCCGATTTCTTAGGCGTTCGATGTGGGCTTGCTGACTGGGGTTCGTCAAGGTCGACGTATAAGCCAGGTTCATCAGATGAATCCAGCAAGGTATCCAAGGTGAGCCGTTTAGAATCCCCCGCATAAGATTCATCCACATTAGGGTTTGGGCAGTATATGGAGAAGGGTGATCGAGATAGGCCTCGAAGAGTCGTTCTAACTGATAGTCGCGCCTGTCTAGAGGTGGTGAGTGGTGTTCTGTGTCGGATTGGTGAGGTTCTGGCCATCTAATTGGGATGACCAGCAGGGAACGACGAGGGAGGTTGGTTGCTTGTGGGGGTGGGTGGTGAGTGGTGTTTGGAGCGTTTGGAATGTGCGGAAGGTTTGGTCGTGTGAACAGGAGAGGTCTGCGTGAGGGATTTCTGGGGAACATCTTGCAGAGGAACAAGAGATACGAGAGGGTTGGCAATAGTAGAGTGAAGAGTATCAAAACCCAGGTTGGTATTTATGGATTTTTTGGGGAGATTTTCGATTGCAGAGAGGATTGAGTCTACGTCGCAGGTAAGAGGTATGGTGATTGTCGAGGTAGATGGGGACGCATCACTAGGGGAAACATCGGACAAAGGTATGTTAGGGTTGGATTCGAGGAGGGGGAGGTTTTGCAAAGGGAATTTCATCGAGGGAGACAAAATGGTTGTGTCAGTAGAGGAGTGATTCAGAGGGATGGTGGAGATGCAGATAGTGGTTGCAGAGGGGTTTGAAGGAGGAGAGAGATTAGGGTTTTTTGATAAGGAAGAGGAAGCAGGGTTTTTTGGGGAAGAAGGAATCGAAGGGTCATTAAGGAATTTGTCCTGATGCCCATTATGGCCAATGCTAGGCATCCCAATGTCAGCAGAGGGCCCATGTGGATTAGCATCAATGGATAAGGTGCTTTGAGAGGGTGAGGTGCTTTGAGTCGATTTCTCTACTGATGACGTGGCAGGGAGCTCAGGGGTTGAATTGGTCAGCGAGTTATTTTTTTTGTTTTTATTATAATTAAAAGTCTTAGTAAGACGTACATGTGAATTTATTGAGGGAGTGGGAAGCGTCAAAGCTGGCTGAGGAGAGTGATTAATTCTAGAGGGATTTTTAACGTATTTGAAATTAAAGCTGGGAAGGGGGGATTTTTTTTAATGTTTTCGTACGATGGACCAGCGACGTTTGAATGCTTGGCATTTATTGAAGGGGGAAGTGAAGGAGTGGGTAGTAAAGGAGGGAGTTTGTGGGAGACTGAGGCAGGATGACCGTTGAGATTCAGAAGAAACTTGAAGGATTGAAGTCCTTCAAACGTAATGGGTTGATGATAGCCATCGATGGAGATAGAATGAGGCATATCAGGTTGGATAAGGACCTCTATGCAAAGCTTTTTTGTTAAAACATTGACCGGTTTTGAGAGAAAATTTTTGGAGTTTGAAGTTTTTTCAAAAGCTATTACTTTACCCAAAAATTTTCCAATGGATAGCATGCATTCTGCACTGTGGAACTCAATAGGAAGATCTGGAAAAATGACCCAGAGAGTACTGAGAATAACATGTTTTTGGGTAGATGGGGAGAAGAGCGGTGACCAGGTTCTTACTTGAATCGGGTAACCATTTAAAAATTTTGGGGGGGACGTTAGAATAGAAATTCGATCTTCAGCAATTAAATCAGAGACCAAATAAAAATTATGCCCAATAAACGAAACATCGATGTTACCTCTAAGTTTCCAGATTTGTGTAAGATGCGTCTTGAGTTTTGAGATGGCGAAGACAGTCCCCTGAATATTAATGATGATAGCATTCTTCCACTGTGAGACGATACGAGAGTGCAGGTTAGATGGAAGCGGGATGTTGACAACTCCATTCTTTGAGGTCTCTTGCGGTGTTGTAGGTGAAGGGGGTAGAGGTTGTTTGTCGATTGTTGAGTCATTTGTATGGGGTATAGAGTCCAACAGATCGGGTACTGTGCTTTTTAGTAAGATATCTTTGAAGGAATTTTTGGGTGAGGAAGTTTTGTTTGGGTTATGTGGGTTATTTGGGTTTTTTGGAGTGGGAGAGGATGTCACTGGAGATGGATTGGAGGTAGATTTGGGGGAGGCAGGGGTGGAGGTAGATTTCGGTGAAGAGTTTGGTGGCGGTGGTAGGCAGAGGAGAGGGGGGGCAGGGGAAGTCATTTTTTTATGTTTTTGGATTTTCCACCAGTTCATTATCTATACTAATGTTTAATGAAATATAAGAACTTTAGAAAATCTAATTTCAAAAGATGCAGGGGCCATATGTAGTGCCAGACTGGCACTCTGTGAGTCTGTCATACAGTTTCATTTCATAACTCTAGAGTCTAGACTAATATGAAATTGCACGTTATTACCAAAAAAAAAAAAACTAGACTAATAAATGGTTTATGAGTTATGACCATTGATTAGTTAAGTATTTGTGTGTATTAATTACTTACTTAATTTTATATCTTATCAATACACGATTAAATATTGGTTTAAATGTCAATAAAGGTTGGCCCAGCTGGTAGCGTTCATAGAACTTGGAGGTCTGCCCTGGCCTTGGTGAGCCCCTGGAGTCTAACTCACCTAAACTTTTTTTTACGAAAAAAAAAATTATTGGTTTAAATAATTTATTAGTCTCTTTAATTTACATTATCTTTTAAAAAATACAATAACGTCTCTTAAATTTCGGGTTGTTAGAAAGTGAGTAACTCCTTAAACATTTCAATGTTAGAATAAATTTCTATTGAGTGGCAAGTACTAGTTGCGAATTTTGTTTTTGACACAGTAAATATATATATATATATATTTAAAAATATCTTGTTATATTTGTTTATAAAATATATTTTACATAGTATATATTTAGAAAATTATTAACATTATTAAGAATACCAAGTACATGAATATGATTCCTATATTAAAAAAAAGTATATGAATATGATATTAATTGTTTGGGAACAATTCAAAATATTTACAGGAGTATTTTAAGTTAATAAAACTATTTTTTTAAGTATTCTTGAGAATCATATTCTTTGTTTTTTTTGCCTGTTGAGAGAATCATATTATCAATAATCATATTTTTCAAAATAAAAAAATTTATCAATGTACAGAACTTCCCCTTAATATATATATATATATATTTATACTAGAGGACCTTGCGTGTTTTAACAGACACGTAAATATAACTATAAAATTTAAAATAAGTTGGGGTGATATTTTTATATATTTATTTGTATTATATTGAGTAAATATTATTTTATGTTATAGTCTTAAAATATTGATTACCAAAAAGTTCCTTAGACATATATAATAATATAGATGTTGCAAGAAATCAGTAAACGTGCAATGAATTTCGAAAGGACTAAAAATTAATCGCTAGTTGTCAGCCAATATATATATATATATATATATGAGAACTCAAACCTAGTGAAAAAAATCACAAAACGTGATCTCTAAAAAAAATAGAGATATATAAATATTGTTGTATAATCATTAATCAATAATGTATATATTAAGATTAAAACTATAATCTAAAATTGTACTCCCAAAATTAATTTTGATGACAAAAAAAGTAAGTGTAAGATATTTTTACAACATATTATCACGCATGAAATAGTTCAAACAATAGAGTATTTTAATACATAATCAAATATAATCTTAACAGAAAATGACTTTGGTGAGCCCCAACCTAATTCACTTAAACTTTTTGTAACAAAAAAAATCTTAACAGAAAAAAAATTAAAACAATATATTCGTTGTACAATTACGACTTATATATTAAATTTATTGTAGGTTGAGTTGAACTAGCATAGTCAATTATTTATTCTTGTTGGCTCCATATGTCGCTTGTTTCTTTCAAGATAAAGAAGCAACAATTAATACCTCTTGTGGCAAATTTTTTAAGAATATTTTTATATTAATTACTTGTTGTCGTATATATATAATGCTTTTTTTTTTATGAAAGTTTCGCACTAATGGTTTTCAATTCATAATTTCATTGGATATATATATCGATGAATGGATGATGATGTTTCCACTGTCTTTGAAGTTGCGGTTAATATTGAAGAATGATGATCGTTTGAGGTAATTAAGTGTATTAATATATTAATAACGTAATGTTATAAATTAATATAAGACTCGATCGCTGTCAAACAGTATTGTATTTGTATACCTTTCCACTTCTTCCCCAAAGTAAAATAGAAAAAGTAAACAACTAGAATTTATAAACTATTTTGACTATATTTTATATATAGAGAAATTTCAATGTATCATAAAAGTTAAAAAGAACTGTGTTATATATTGATGCTTAAAGAGCTAGAGAGCTAGGAACCTCACGTTTCTACTCTCTTTAAAGTTGAAAGTTTATCTGTACCAAAAAAAAAAATTGAAAAGGACAACACATTTGCAAGCAGCAAATTAATTAAATCTGATATAAGAGCAATGAATGTTAAAATAACATATACTTAATTAGAGGCCAAGATTTAAAGATATTTCCTTTATAACAAAAAATAATACACGTTAATTGCAACTTTTCTTAAGAGAATTGTCTCACCTCTAATCAGCTTTAATTTGTTGTGGATGAGAAGGACGGGACGTCAGAACACGAACGACAAGAAACTAAAAATTAAAAAAAAAAAATCTTGCTCTAAGGAGGAAGAGCTATATATATATATACATATACTGAAACAAAAGGGAAAATAAAAAATAAAAATAATCGTATATATTTTACACTTGCGTCTGAATGTTACTTACTTACCTTCTTATGTCTATTTTTTTTTTTGTGAATTTCAAATCTCAATTATTATAAACAAAAAGTTCAAAGAAGCAACTAGTGGTGGTACGTATAGCTGGCCAAATTGAAAAGAGTGGCCAAATAAATAAAATAATAATTCTATGGAAATTTCAGGTGCTTGTTAATGGAATTATGATCTGACATTCCACCTAATAGTATTAGCTAGTCATCTCCATTTCAAACACCTTCGTGGGTCTCCATGCCCACCAATCATACAATAAAAACATAATTCTCGACGTTCAATTTGTTACTTACCTTCTCATTCTATAAGAATCTTCTCACAAAACGTAGATGGTTTGATTAAAATTTTTGTACACAAATATGAAGATATGTTTTTATAATTTTTTAATGATCAATTCAAATTTAAGAGATATATTTTGAAATATGATTATTTATTTTAAGGATTTGTACTCATTCCGATGATAGTTTCATTGAGATATAAGCTCAGTTCGTTTGTGCTCTGATTATAATCTGCTTTGATTATAATCGTAATAAGCATGTTCGTTTGCGTTTATTTTTTTATCAAATTATAATCTTGATTTTTTTATAATCAAACACACCCAATTACACTTATACCCTTATATATATACCTATAATTACCTATACTCTAATACATTCAATCACACATCATAAGGCTAAAATAGTAATTTACCTGAAATGGTCGATCGATTCTGTCAACGGTGGACCGAATATCGACCTGAGAATGATATCAGGCCCGACGTTCGGTCCACCG